>JASCQY010000078.1:786913-803915 GCA_030264315.1 Sardinella tawilis | reverse complement strand
GCCAGGATCGATCCATATTAAATACTCCATCAGGATCGAAATATCGATACTTTTGTATCGATCCGCCCATCCCTACTAATATGAAGAAAAGTGTGTAAGTCATATCAAGCCTACGGTTGTTTATATAAAGGAGGAAGGCGTGAAATACACCCCACTAGCCCTGTGGCCTAGACTAGTGCTGTCCATTTTTGGTTTTGGTCTCACTTCTGTGGCTGCCATGTTTTATTTATTTATTTATTTACTTATTTATTTATGCTGAGGACATGGATCATCACTGGAAAATTCTGAAGGAAACAAAACTGACAGCCTTATATGGCTACCTTTGCCAGTACGCCATCTGGGGGGGGGAAAGCAATGCTACCGCAAATGGTCTTGAGAGTAGGCTATTCTCAAAACCGGCCTGGTCACAGCTAATCAGTAGGTACACAGGTTACATCATGGCAGGCTTATTCTCCTGACTTCACAAATCAATGGGTCAGTGGTTTACAATAACCTTTATAATTTCCCATTTTGTGGCCAAGATGTACTGTAGTGGCAAGCCAAACGCAGTACGTAGATAAATAGATAGATAGATAGATAGATAGATAGATAGATAGATAGATAGATAGATAGATAGATGGATTATTATCCAGTAAGACATTAAGGCATCCTGAAGCTTCCATGTCATGACACACAGAAGACAAAATGCCATCCACTTACAGAAACTATGAACATTTGAAAGAATAAAAGAAAGTTCGAAACTTTCTGAAAGTTTTAGACAATCACTTTAACATAGGCTACATATATTTTCTCATCTTATAACAACCACATCAAAAAAACTGTCACCAAGATATATTTTAAGCCTTGACAGCCTTGATACACTACTGTGTATCATGAGAAGAAATGTGGTCCATAGATTTTATAGTGCCCTTTACGGCTCTGAGATTTTAGAGGTTATACTGCCATCATGTGGGTATACTGTAGAATAACACTAATGGATTGTAAACCATTGTGGATTGCAAGGATTTTCACAATAAGGTTATATATCCAGGATATATTAATTGCCCTTGGTCTACAGGTCAAAGTGGTTTCAGGAGTGGTATGTGAAAGTGGTTTCAGTGATGCATTAAATAAGGATTCATCTCTGGGATAACTACAGTAGACTTATTTTCTATTCAGTGGTGGTTGTCAGATTGCTGCCCTCGCCAGAGTGCTGGTTTTGGGGTTAATCAGCTGAAAATCTCTGCACAAATGAAATATAAAGAGTTACTATAATGAGTTGAAGGGATGTGGGAATGAGGGATAAAACTGTCATGATAGAAATGTCATTGGATTGCTGAAACTTGGGAACCTGTGGGAACAAACCTTGACAAACCTGTATACCTCAGTTCACCTCTGACAGCCCAGGTTGACTCCTCCTAGTATAATATAGTGTAGTCAAGCGTGTTTGGTGACCTAGTGAGGTGACCCAGCAAGACTTGTTAGATTTGAGTGCTTGTGTTTGGGGGGAAAAGCGTGGTTCGCTCCATTAGGTATTTGCACTGAAAACAACAGCAGTCTGATCAGTGCACCAAAAAGAGAAATGAATTGGGCCTGTGAAGATGCTTAAATTCTATTTTCAGAAAAGTTTTTTTTTAACAATGAAAACATTTAAGCAATGACAAGGATAAGGTATTGTATTAACTTGTAACGATGGGAAACTATGACTGTTTGGGGCGTTGCATTCTAATTTATTTAGTAGCATTTTTAGTCTGCGAGTCGAATGGGGAAGTTACACTGGGCCAGGACCATCCATCGATACCTCTCCCATCAGTCAAACCACAGCAGCCAGTGGATAATGGGGGACCACAGCCATTTCCAGATGAGGAAAATACTAATTTACCCGTTTTTACCATGGACTACCCACGCATTCAGTTGCCATTTGAGATCACTCTTTGGATTTTACTCGCATCGTTTGCCAAGATTGGTGAGAATAAATCATATTTAATCATTAATCATACTTACTGTGACTAATCATGCTAATCTTAATTAACAAAATGTTCCACCTTAAGCATGTGCAGGTATGCTTTTTGTGTGTCATTCATAAGTAGCATGTACTGTATGTACTGTATGTTGTATCTATCTATCTATCTATCTATCTATCTATCTATCTATCTATCTATCTATCTATGTATCGATCGATCGGCCTATCGATCTATTGTATCTATAGCCAAGTTTTTAAATCAATCGCATTTTGTGTATCTGCTGTGTTCATTGTATTTATTCTGCAGGGTTTCATGTGTACCACAAGATCACCATCTGGATCCCTGAGTCATGTCTGCTGATCACCATTGGTCTGATTGTGGGGGCCATCATGCACTCTGTGCAGGAGGAACCTCCAGCCGTGTTGGAGTCTAATGTCTTCTTCCTCTACATGTTGCCCCCCATCGTGCTGGAGAACGGCTACTTCATGCCCTCGCGACCCTTCTTCGAGAACGCTGGCACGGTTCTTTGGTACGCGGTGGTGGGTTCTCTGTGGAACTCCATTGGCATTGGCTTGTCGCTGTACGCCATCTGCCAGATCGAGGCATTTGGAGTGCAGGATATTAACCTGCAGGAGAACTTGTTGTTTGCATCTATAATATCTGCCGTGGACCCAGTGGCTGTGATCAACATCTTCCAGGACATCAGTGTCAATGAGCAGGTCTACATTGTCATCTTTGCAGAGGGCCTTTTCAACGATGCCGTCACTGTGGTGAGTTTGTGTGTGTGTGTGTGCATGTGTGCGTGCGTGTGTGTGTGTGTGTGTGTGTGTGTGTTCATTTGTGTGTTGTTCCATGCATGAATAAGAGAACATTATTTGAAATGCTAGAAATTTCCATCTTCATCAAAGCCTCTTTCTGTGACACCGGTGTTTCCCCGACCCCAGTGATGAAGTGATGAGAGTAGTATGCGATGATCTAGTTTCACTTTGCCATTAGCACAGTCAAGTGTTATCTTGGTATCACTGCATACCTGACATCATAAGGCTTTGCTTCACATTTTAACCGCAAGTCACATGTGGTGCTAACATTAGTGTGTGATGGGAGGGGAATCAATACAGCTTAAAATCTTAATCATAAGATAAATGCTTATAACTATACAGTATATGTACAGTACAGATGTACATTTTTTTTATTATTATTATTTTTTTTTAATTTGTAAGCAAACTTTTCCTGTTTCTGTTTGGCCATAGTAATGTAGATTTGAATAGGATTTGTTTAGGGAGTTGCAGTTTCAGTGCTGTGTGTAGTGAAACCAGGCAGCACACACACACCCCTCAGTGAAACACACACAGATGTCATCAGACTGCATTCCTTGTTTCCATTTCTGTTAAAGGAGTAAGCAGTTGTGCTCAACTGAAAAAAAAAAAAAATGAACAGGCTCTTCATGTCTTCAAATAGGAAGACTTCTGTTTTGCCGTTTTCTTGTGTGTGTGTTGCTTCAAAAGACCAAAATAAAGTTATAACATCAATGACAAATGCAATCTTAAAGGAACAGACCACACTTTTTAGATATTTACGTATTTGCATTACATGTATGCCCAAGTTTTATTCAAGAAAACACATAGCATTTTCTTAGTGTGTTCAGTTCTTAGATTGACATTATTAGCATAGTTTAGCACAATTACTGGTAAAAGTGTCCACTTGACTGCATCAGTAAAGTTTTGTACTTTGGTAAATTTTAGGTTAATTTTAAAGTGCGTTGTAAGTAAATTTGATGAAGTTTTATTAGGTACCATAGACTTCCATTGCTATGTTAAATAAGCTTACACTGTCAAACTAGCAAACACATTGAGAAAAATGTATTTTCATATTTAACTAGCTGTTGACTACAGATAAGCAATTTCCCGAAATAAGGTGGAGTATCCCTTTAAAGGTGGAGCATCCCTGCTTTTCATCCTCTGATGACACTGAACAAACATACAACAAAACAAACAAATGATTCTCTGTCCTTTTGAATTTGAATGAAAATGGGGGAGGTCTACCCCAAAACAATACTGTTGAGTTTCTCTGCTTGTACTGACGGGAGGAGTGAGCACCCTTGAGTGTGTCTTGTTTGGTCCTTGGTTCACCTAATGAAAATTGTGTCCATCCAATACATTGGCTTAATGTTCAAAACACCATTCAGGAAATTTATGCAACGTAGGCCGAGCACTGAACCGGCAACGTACACGGAGTAAATGGGGCATAGTGTTTTACTTTCAGTTTAATTTCACTATGCCCCATTCACTTAACAATAGTCAATTGTTTGTTACTCGGTCTAGGTTGCATCAAATGTTATAGTTCTTTTTGCTATAGACAGCATTCAGTCACCTCTAACAACAGGACTATGGATTGATTCACACTAAACTTCTCCTTTAATGCAAAAATGTAATGATGAACACTGAAACACTTCCCTCCTAATAAATCCACAAAATCCTCCCACAAAATAGACAGAAACTGAATCCTACATGAACTGTATTTCTCTCCATGCTGATCAGGTGCTGTACAACATGTTCATCTTTGTGGCAGACATGCCAGTGGTGGAGGCGGTGGACGTCTTCTTGGGTGTGGCCCGCTTCTTCGTGGTGGGACTGGGAGGTCTGCTCTTCGGCTTTCTGTTTGGGATTGCGGCAGCGTTCACGTCACGGTTCACCCACAACGTGCGCGAGATCGAGCCCCTCTTCGTGCTCATGTACAGCTATCTGGCCTACCTGGTGTCTGAGCTTTTTGGCATCTCTAGTATCACAGCGTAAGTGAGACAATAACAGACACACACACACACACACACACACACACACACACACACACACACACACACTCACAGAGTGGAAATCCATAGTAGACTAAGGTGACCAGACTTCTGAGATGAAAATTCCTTTAATTTTCCTCGGAAACTGGGAAAATTCCTACAGCATTTCTACAGAAAATATCATTAAACTAAGTAATGTTTTGGCTTCAATAATGGGGGACAATTCAAGGTTTCTTGTATTTTACTGAGGACAGACTACCAAACACAGGATCTGTCCCCGGAAATTGGGGGACATCGGCTCACTCTAAAACAGACACTCGCATTCACTTAACTCATAACCGCACATGAGTCACATATGATACAACCATAGCCCTTAAGGCCAGTTCAAACCAAAGATTCGCGACAGTCCTACACGGTTGCAGAGAGGAGTTGCGGTGGTGTGAATCAAAAGTTGCAAGGAGTTGCAAGCCGTCGCAAAAGATTCAACATGTCAAATCGCAGTTGCAGAGTTTTAGAACGTTGCAGCAAGTTGCTGGTTTTTAGAAGGTTGCAGGTTTTGTTGCGGATCTTTGGTTTGAACTGGCCTTTATCATTACAACAGACCCTTCACAGCTATTGCCCCCTCCCTCTGGAATGCTGTCCCCCAACCACATCAATCAGTCAAACATGCTAGCATCCCTCAAACAAAACAAACCTCTTCAAACTTCTCTTTGCCGGCTAATTTGACTCATCCTTCGTGTCTAGTCATGCAATTTGTCTCCCAACTCAGACTAAGAAGCTGTATAAATATAAAATGTATAGTTTAAGTGTTCTTGCAGGATATTCAGAGTGACTTTAATACACTTTAGTTGGATAGTTGACTCATAATTCACTCAAGGAGCACTACTTTTGCAAGATTTTACCTACTGTAGGTATCGAGTTATCCTATGCTGCTGTTTCCCTCATGTAATGTATGTAAACTAAATGTGCATCTTTGAGCGCTATACAGTACATATTTATTGTATGCTGTTACCAGCTTCATTGTTATTTCAATGGTTAACTGACTCATTGTGGGATGGATGAGGGTTCTCTCGACCCCCCCCATGGCCGATTAGTGTAATTGAAAAAAAAACGGCGACTGTAGATGGAAATCCGAAGCTATCAATTCAAAACTTGCCTTGTATCACTTTAAGACCTATAAGGTTATTGCTGCTCCACAGGATTGTGGTGTGTGCCCTGACCATGCGTTACTACGTGGAGGAGAATGTATCCCAGCGCTCCTGCACCACCATACGCCACGTCATCAAGATGCTGGCGGCCATCTCTGAGACCCTCATCTTCTTCTTCCTGGGAGTGGTAACCATCACCACAGAGCACGAGTGGAACTGGGGCTACATTCTGGGAGCGCTGCTGTTCGCCTTCATCTGGAGAGGCCTGGGTATGTGTGTGTGCAACACATCACACTCCATTAGCCTAGCTATTATTCAGAGATTAGTCCATTTCATTAAACTAGTGAATGAAAGACATTTCAATTCATTAACAATTCCAGTCTTTGAACTGTCTAAATTGACACCCAATGTATACTGGCAGCTATATAATAATGTCATTCCTGAATCCATTCTTGGATCCAGATTTGGGCTAGATTGGCTAGTTTTAAATAAAAAAATCAACTGGTGACAATTGGTTTTGACTTGACAGTATCTTTTCATCAATTAGTGTCCACAAAAGGGACGGGGATGGGATAAGCTCCTGTCAGGTGTCATTGTAGTGGTTACAACACTCGACTGATAATTGGATGACCAAATGGATGAATCAATTCCTGAACCCCACATTGCGAACCTGTGTTGCTTTGGCCAAAAGCGTCTGCTCAATACCAGTTAACTTCACTTTACTTTACTTCACTAATTTCTGAACTACTCTCTACCTGGACAGGCGTGCTGGTGCTGACCCAGATCATCAACCCCTTCCGTACAGTGCCATTCACCTACCAGGACCAGTTTGGTTTGTCTTATGGGGGATTGAGGGGGGCCGTTTGCTTTGCTCTCGTCTTCTTAGTGCCCGAGTCTATTGGCAGACACAACCTTTTTGTGACTGCCACTATTGCAGTCATCATCTTCACTGTCTTCATCCAAGTAAGTAGATACGTGACGCTTGCGTGATGTAAGAAACATTTCAGTCTTGTCTGTCAGTGCAGCACAAATATCTATATACATATGTACAGTATGTATTTATGTTTCTATCAGTCTATTTATATACTGTATCATTTATCTATCTATCTATGTATTTTACACTGCAATCAAATATGTTTCGATGCAGAAAAAATGATGTGAACGTAAAACAGTCATCAGGCAAGCAAACTATTTTGTTATTTTCTCCTGTAGGGAATCAGCATCCGTCCATTAGTAGAGTATCTCGTCAACATCAGGAAGACCCACAAACAGGAGACCATCAGTGTTGAGATCCATAACAGGGTATCTGAGCACATTTCAAATGCTACCACCTCTGATATTGATGGCGCCATGATGTCAGCTGTCAATTCCCATCTCTTCACACAAGTCATTTCTTTCTGTTCATTTGATAGATAATGGAACACACTGTTGCTGGGATTGAGGACATCTGTGGGCAATGGAGTCATCACTACTGGAAGGACAAGTAAGAATAACTTCATACAAGGACAAATGTTTATGTTAATTGTTACACTAGGCCTATATACAGTTATACATTATAATACCGATAATACATAATTCATGCAGTGATTTTTGCATATTCTGATGTTATGTAGCCACATTATGTAGCCACATTACACTTACAACACACCCCCCACTTGCTCTTAACAGCACATTTATCACACTTCTGCACCTTCATCTCCCACCAGTTGTGCTAGTTAGGTTTTTAATTGAGTTGTAGCTTGAATGTTAATCCTCTTTTTGCAAATCGCTTTGGATAAAACCATTTGCTAAATGCATAAAGGTAAATGTAAATATCATTCTGAATGCACAAGGAGCCATTTGGTGACATTGTTCATTTCCTACAGGTTCAAGAGGTTTAATGACAGGTATGTCAGGAAGATTCTGATCAGAGACAACCGTGCAGAGTCCAGCATCGTGGCGCTGTACAAGCGGCTGGAGCTGCTGAACGCTATGGAGCTGCTGGACACTCAAATCGGCGACATCAGTGCAGCTCCGTCCATCGTCTCCCTACAGTACGTCATGAACATAAAACACAAACAAAACATAAAACACAAGCAAAACATAAATAGTTATATTCTACATTATATACTATATGTTTATGCTATATACTGTACATAAACATAGAAAGACGTATAGGTCTACACATTTACACTAAAATCAACTTGCAGTGGTACAGTAATTAAAGAGTGTGGACCACTACTTATTTCCTAGATACTTTTTGTTTAAAAGTTGAGCACCTGCAATTTACTCCAGATATGTACACAATTGGGGCACTTGTGAATCATAGGATTTCATAGGATTTCTTTTTTTTGTTTGATAACGGGTGAATTGTCATCACAGTATTATTTTCCTTTATTCCAATTTACAGTGACGAGAAGAAAGCATCTTACAAACCAAAGAAAAAGTTCCTCGCAAGTGACCTGAAAAATATGCGGGAACTTTTATCAAAGAATATGTATAAAATTAGACAGAGGGTGAGCTTTTTCCTTTATTATTTTTCCAAAAATCTCTGCACTTTCCCTTGTACCATTAAAATATATTTTCATACTTTATCTTTCCTTCTCAGTCTAATTTGCAGTCCATTTACAGTGACAAGCAACCTCTGTGGTTGTACTGTGCTAAACTAATCTCTTAAACTGACTGCTGCTGCAGTAAAACAGAATTGGTCTAGCCAGCTTATAGCCTTTTCAAAACTTTCCATTCAGACAACAGAGTACACCAACAAGTATGCTCTGCCAGACAACACCAAGACCAGAGAGATCTTATTACGGCGCCACTCAAGCATCCGACGCAGCCTGAGGCCTGGAACCTTCCGTGATCCGGTGAGAGTCAATAATACTGATCAGTCACATCGGTTTGCTCATGCTCTTTACTACCCATGATTTTCTGATTATTAACCGAGGGTTAATCCATTGGTTTTTGCTAATTGTCTTCGTCTGTGAGGTTAATACATTACATGGGAAAGAGCTGTACACCATACACAGCTATAGGCCTACACAGAGATACAGTTTACAGTACACAGATTGCTTACTGATTCACTGATTCAGACTCTGTAAGAAATAAGAAGTTTCCATTTACATTGACCTGAGGCAAATACACAATATGATTCCGGGATATTACTGGGAGAAACCACATACATAGGTTATAGCAGTCATATGGACAAGGACTAATATTACACTACAGTTGCGATACATGTAGGCTTATAGTGGTTCTACCTGTACTAATTTCCCAAATCATTGACAACCCCTGCCAGGCTGTGGCCAGATCACAGAGATACTTATCTCTTCCTGCTGGAGAAAGTCTGGATGCTCATTTTCCCCCCAGATTACACGGTAAGACATCTGTACAATGTAAACTTGTCTGTAAAGGCCAGTTCAAACCAAAGATCCGCGACAAGACAAGCTGCAACATTCTAAAAACCAGCAACTTGCTGCAATGTTCTAAAACTCCGCAACTGCGATTTGACATGTTGAATCTTTTGCGACGGCTTGCAACTCCTTACAACTTTTGATTCACATCACCGCAACTCCTCTCTGCAACCGTCTAGGACTGTTGCGAATCTTTGGTTTGAACTGGCCTTAAGAGCTCATGAAAGTGATTCAAAATAGATCTTTATTTTTGTTATTGGAATGTTTATGAAAGCTGTACTGTACTGTATGTAACATCAAAGTGGCCATGGGTGTCATGAAAGGTACTTTAAATGTATGTTAAGTAAAATATTTCTTTTGTTTTTTCTTATGTGTTGGTATATTTTATTATCCGTGCCCAGGTGGAAGTGAAACAGACCACCCATTTGTGCGCACGAGGCTGGTGCAGTCGATGCGCTCCTCGTCTCTCGCCATGAGGCCGATCAGCAGACTGGGGACCCTGCAGGAGATACCTCCACAGGAGAGCAGCGGGCATCCCGCTAGAGTGGACATCCTGAATGAGAGAAGCAGCGGCCGTTATTCTTCCTCTTCGTCCTCCCGTCCCCCGTCCCGAGCTTTGTCCGTCTCCAAACCCTCCTCCAGGACTGCTCCGGTCCCTGTCCCCCGCGGCCGCCTTACCAACACTGCTGTTGCAGCTTCTGATGCGCCCCACAGGGATGCAGATTGGGAGACGGAGGAGGAAGTGGAGGAGGTGGGATTGGAGGAGGAGGAGGGAGGAGGGCCGCCTCGGTCTCCAGTACCCAGCTGGGCAGCTGACACAACCCAGACACGGAACCCTCTGCTCAGACGGACACCCAGGGACTCCCCTGGTCCCTCTTGGTCCTGAGAACCATACTGTAAATGAGGGAGATACAGAACTACAAATTATTTTTCAAAAAACAAACAATCTTGTTTTTTTTTTTGTTTTTTTTAAAAAAACGTTCCAAAACTATACTTTTGCCACATTTATATCACATAGCCATATGTAATGTAACATAATGTTGGAACAGCTATGATTCTAATAATCAAACTCTACGGTCTATAGACCTACATCTGATTGAATTTAAATTTTATTTGTGAAGCATGCAAAGATAACCCTCCTTGGTGTGAAATGTTGGATGGAAGCAAACTTTTTGTTTGACGCTGTTGGAACAGCTGAAAATCTGCACAAAACCACCCAACTAAATGTGTCAAACGTAACCTCTACATTGTGAGGTGAACTAATGGGTGAACACAGACTGACCTACAGTACAGTACAGTAGGAAGTTGTACACTGGAAAGAAAGCTTTTACTTTTGACACTGTTGGAACAGGCCTGGCTGAAACTATGAAACTAAGCTATCCACCTGAACAAGTTAAGCTTGTTTAGGTTTACGGGTTTGACTCCTATTTAAAAGGAAACATCACGTCTTGAAGAACGTCAGCATGATGTCACTGTTCTCTGTTCCTGAAGGGACCGACTGACTCCTAGTGGAGATGGATAACTACAGCATTCCTGAGGACTACCTCTTTCTCACAGACTTTTGGCCCACTCCATAATCTAATGTGTGGATACAGGATGATATGCTTGACAAACTAGTATGTTGCTGTTCAGAGAGGTGAATGAAATGAATTCTGATGTCCTCCCTAACTCTAAGGACTGAGCCCTCAAATACTTATATACAGTTGAAACCATAACTTTATATACGCTGGCAGAATTTATGATTTCTGAACCATTGTTCAGAGAATATGAAGGATAACACAAAAACCTTTCTTTCACTCATGGTTACTGGTTGACTGAAGCCATTTAGTATCAATCTCAAATGTGTTTACTTTTTTAAAATCATAATCACAACACAAACTACCCAAATGACCCTGATCAAAAGTTTACATACCCCAGTTCGTAATGCCATGTATTAAGTCTTAATAACATGTATTATTCACCCTTCGTTTGTACTGTGAAACACTGTGGTGGATCTGTGTTTTTTTGGGGATGCGTATTGGCCACAGCAAAATGAAGTTTCTGGATTCTCCTGACCTCAATATCACTGAGCCACTCTGGGTAGGCCTCAAATATTCTGTTCATGCACCACAGCCATAAGAATATTTGGCAGGAGGAATAGACAGGTTTACCCTCTGAGAAGATAAAGAGCCTCATCCACAACTACCACAAAAGACTTCAAGATGTCATTGATGTTAAAGAGGGCAATAAAAGGTATTTAGATTTGGGTATGTAAACTTTTGATCAGGGTCATTTGGGTAGTTTGTGTTTGTGGTTTAAAAAGAGTAAACACAGTTGATTGATAATAAATGCCACTGAGTTGGAAGCAGTCATATGAAAATTAAACATGTCAATCATCTGTGGAACAGACAGGGGTTATCATTTGAGAGTCCAGCATTCCCCAGTGGACAGTTGGCAGTGAGCAGCAAAATAGCATTGCAGTCTGGGCAAGTAGTGCACGCAGCTTTTACAGTACGTTAGGAGCTTGCCCCCATTGCTGCGCTATTTTGCTGCCTCGCTAAAACCGCCCTAATTCCGTTACATCACTTTGGTTCAAATTTTGGCAGGTCATTGTGCTCCACTGGAACGTAGGCTGGGACATGCCAGCGTTCCCCTTTAACACCTGAAGACAAAAAATAGATAAATTACTCTCTGTTCAGTCCTATACCTAAAGGTTGTAGATGATGTAGATGAATCCACCAATGTGATTTCTACACACGATTTTGTCATATAGGTAGCTACTGCAACAGTTTCAGTTGATGACATTCTGAACTTGTGTTGTATGCATTTGTTTTTATACAAATTAAAGAAATAAAAGATAGAAATACACACACCGTGGAGGCTACTGTATATAGCCTGAGAACCCCAAACTTCTTTTTTTAAGAAGTTTTATACAAATCAACATTTTATTTGTTCAAAGCACAATCTTGTGCGTCAAATTGTCAATGCACATCTTCACTTGTAGAAATAAGACATTATTACTGGTAATTTATGAAGGCTATTCAATTCAGTGAGTTCCATTTCACTCTCTCTCTCTACAAAACCATTTACAATCATCTTTCTATTTTGGTCCACATGGCTCATTGTAACGTTATATCCTTGAGCATACTCAATATGACGACAGACTCTATTTTCTGTCGAACACCCCTCACACACACATGCACACACACAAACACACACACACAAACACAGGAGGGAAGGGATCTCATTCGTTGCTGAACACAGAAGAGATGACAGATGACTGGGCTAGAGGTCTTTGCTAGGAACTTCTGTTTGCAAGCCTCAGCTGTCAGTCAATGTCTCCCCACCCATGACCAATCGCAGTGGGTCACAGTCCACACTGGAAGATACCAAAGTGTCTGATATTTCTCTGACCCCAACTTGTCTAAAGCCTTTATGGACGAAACTAAATTTGAGAAATCACAGCTTTGACCCAAAAGATTGGCAACAGATGCCTGTGAAAGCATGAAGATGCAGTCTGGCCAGTCGAAGGGGATGTTGGATGTGACTCGGTTTTTCAGTGGATTCTCTGGGGCTGTGGGAACTCTGTTCCTCATCATAGCCTTCAATACAGACTATTGGCAGCTAGGCACAGAGACATGTGATTCGGAGATGACCATACCGGTAAGAGAGTAGAACGACAAGACAGGTTTGTGCCGCGGCATTATGTAGGTTTACGGCTAAATCTTAACATCTTAATGGCAAAAGTGTTTTGATGAAAAGTGTCCTTGAAAAAACACCTTTTACATTATAAACAGACTTGAAATCCAGCTGGCAATCTGTTGACTTATTATCAGGGGCTATTCATCGTATAAAATTTTGGATGATTAACAAAGGATTTGGTTATATGGAGTTTTTATATTAGTCTGAGGATAGATGAATGCAAACAAACAAACAACAACACATCTCCACACAGTGACCCAATGGCCATGGTAGACCAGTGGCTAACATGGGGTTTGGCATCCTGTCTCCCATATAATGCTACTATTAATATACTGACCAACTCTGCTTCTATTTAAAATACACAACTGGCCTGCTAAGACACAAGCCTTCTTTCAGCATTGAGTGAGAGGCTGGTTTAAAAGACACTTTTCACAAGTTAGCACAAGGTTTGTGAGGTTTTTTTTTTTTTTAATTCACACACACACACACACACACACACACAAAATATGCCGCAGATAGCTTACCAGACAAGATAGGCTTATACTGCACCCCCACCCCTCACCTCTGAACGAAGCTAACTTGTGAAGTTCTGGCCATGCTGAATGCGCTACTGTATATGACCAATCAGGGCCAAAAACAGTCAAAATGTCCTTACAGTATTTGAAACCAATAACTTTTTCTGTTCCACTTTCAAAGAAAAGTCCAAGTCTAGCTCCTCCAAAGTTACTGCCAAAGCCAATTCAAATTGCCTGTTCTTTGGCAACTGTATCTTTAACAAATGGTACTCTTGATTTAGCAGACTGGTCAAAATTTGTAAGGCTTTTGGGTCACACATATTTTCATTCATCTGTAATATATCAAGGCATTGTAGTGAAACAGATTTGTCTTTCTCGACTGTGTAAGCACTGCTCTTGAGATGAAGTTTTTGTGCTCAAGGGAGACTCCCCAAAAACCTGGGTGTATGGAGGTATGGCGTTATTTTACCATGAGGGACTCTTCTGGAGATGCCTCTTTAAGGGGAGAATTGAGGAAGAATCACCCTGGATTTTCTTGACAGGTAAAGGAACATGGTATACGTTAAAGTTAATGTTTATCAGGTTTAGATATTGTGAAGTCTGTCAAAAATACTTTAGGCTACTTAAAATAAAAAAAAACAGCTACAGTAAAAAAAGAAAAAAAAGAAAATGAGAAATAATTAATTTATGTTTTTTTCTTGTGTTTTATTATTTTTCAAACTGATTAGATGATTAATTAATCGGAAAATTGTCCTTACAAGTCATCAAACCTGATGTTCATAGGTGGACAATCAACATCTAAAAAGGTTTGCACTCACACATATCTGCTCCCTACACCGATTCCTGATGCTGTCACTGCAACTGTCTCCGAGTCTGCTGAAGGTGAGACCTTTACCCTTAAATAAATAAAGACTGACAACTTTATTTACTTACTATTCACTTAACGTACCATACTTCAGTATGTCATTGTGCTACACTTAGCTTACTAATATAGCCATATTTGTACAGTATATGAGTTTATTATTTTAGTTCTGGGGCTCTGTCTTTTCCACAAATATAGCACACATTTATCTACAAACTGATGCAGATATATCAATTATACAAATCAATATACCACATAGTAATTGTATTGATTGTAATCAGTCTACAGGGGGCTATGGATTGGACTGATAATGCTGGGCATCAGCATGGTGATGTTGGCAGGATTCCTGAGTATTGGAGCCGCCTCATCAGGTAGAGTGTCGCTCTACAGCTCTGCAGGAGGCCTGTTCCTCACTGGTGGTGAGTCTCAAGAGATTGAATAAAAAAGGATTCATGTAAAATGTTGTTCTATACCAGTGGGTTCCAAACTTTTATTTACCCTGAGACACCCACTAAATAAAGCCCACAACACAGACAGCTTGCTACATCAATATTTCTGCATAACAGTATGTGATCCATGATAATGTAGTACCCATTGAGTTGTATTGGGGATACTTTTGTTAAGGCTTTCTTCACATACAGGCCTAGTCTTTATGCTGAGAAGAGCTGAGAATCCATTCACAGATTAATTCTGTGCACCCCTAGAACTGATCTAAGTATTCTCATGGGGACTTGTGCCCCAGTTTGACCACTGTTCTATGCTCATGCAGAATGTGCCATGGCAACACGGGCAGGCCTGTTACAGTGAACAGGGTTGAGGTTGCAGTCTTAGTTCTTGATCAGAAAAATAGAGTAGGCCTACCTGTTTCCTGTACAAACACTAATGCACCCACCCTCTCTCTCTCTCTCTCTCCCTCCCTGTCTCCCTCTCTCTCTCTCTCTCTCTCTCTCTCCCCAGGCCTTCTGCTGCTGTGTGTCCTAGTAGTGCATATAGTATGGTTCCATGGGCTGAATACGTTAGAGCAGTATGTTCTCCAGCAGAGGGCGACATTGTGTCCAGCGTTCCATCTCAGTGTGCGATACGGCCCGTCCTTCATGATGGCTCCTGTCGGGGTGTTCTTCTGCCTGCTCAGCGGATCTCTTCACCTGGCCTTAGCCAAAGCCATGAGAAAAGGACTGAATCTCCATGTAGATGTAGATGAGTGTGAGGATGGAGACAAACTCACCTGTGTGTAGACATAAGATGCATGTCTGGATAGGTGCCTTGAGACTCATCACTTTTGCCTAAAGTTTGCATCTACCCTATGTACTTTCCGTAAATAAATGTTTTTTTTTATTCTTCTAAATTCTATTTCTAGAGTCTAATAGTGTAATACAATAGTGTCGAACACTTGTATTCTAGGGTGTACTTTACTCAGTATTGTTTAATTTTTCAAGTTTTAAGTATCTTCAGGATAAACCTTTAGCCACAACACACTCACCTTGCTTGATGCTGTGGTTAGATCAAGGTATTGCAGTACATATTACGTAGGCTATTTATACACCCACAAGAGACGAGTCAAAGACTCACCAAACCTAATGAAAACAATGTAATGTGTGGTATCCGGGACGCTACCCTTTCCTACAGCATTACCATCCAGTGACTAGGCTATAGTTCCATGGAGGACACTGCTACAGATAAACCTGCCAGGACACGTGTCATAATGAGCTATAATAGGCCTAGATGAGGTCGGTGTGCTACTGAAAGTTGTCTTTCTACTAGTTCACAGATTTGCATGCACCTCTGTAAGCAGGGTCTAGCAATAGCCCTGACTGGCTCCATATTATGCTTTTTTACCAAGGTCAGCACATTGAATCCATTCCTCTGCAACACACAATTAACCTATTTCACTCTCACAGAGAGGAACAATGTCTCTGTGTTAGCCACAGAACTCTGGCATGTTTGTTTCACTCCATGCATAATGTGCACATATCCAAACTTCCTTCTCCCTTTTTCCTGCCCCGTGGCTCTGTTTACCAACCCACCACTCCCTGTGTCTTTAAAGATGTATTCCCCGAATAGCTGAACATCACATATCCCTTTTCTATTACGTTTGTATCATGTTTTGTTGATCTGTAGTGATTTAACTCAGTTCACATGATAGCCTGGACTATGAAGCCAAGGCCTATGCATGGAGAACTCAAATTGATAGCATGTGGTATAGCTACCAATAGAGGTCAGTCTTGCTATAGAGATGGCGTGCTAGAGGTAGGAAACTAGTCCATCCACACACAGGATTAATGACAGTCTGTGTCAATTTGTCACTGACTTGACAAAAAAAAAAAAGAAATCAAATAATGGAAACATCAGGTTTGAAAAAAAAAAATGCCGCAAAATAGGCTACATTGTAAACTAATTCTAAGCTAAATATGAGATTCTCTTTGCACTTTCCATCAATTTCTTCCAACGTTTTTATTGGAGCACTAATGTGATTTCATACTTCGGTAAATTATCACACCTTCATAATTAGAAAAGGTATGAGCACAAGCTTCACAATGTATCTGAAAGTGTGTATGGCTTATTCTTGGAATTTATATATGTTTTTGCTGGTGTGTGTGTATGTGTGTGTGTGTGTGTTTGTGTGTGTGTGTGTGTGTGTGTGTGTGTGTGTGTGTGAGAGAGAGAGAGAGAGAGAGA
>JASCQY010000078.1:748823-761407 GCA_030264315.1 Sardinella tawilis | reverse complement strand
CACACACACACACACACACACACACACACACACACACACACACACACACACACACACACACACACACACATAAACGTACACACACACACTCACACACATATACACACACGCACACACACACCTTTTTCAGTATCATGTCTGTGACCGGCGGGGGCAACAGGAGAACACTTTAGAGTACGGCAACCTAGTGAGGCAAGTCCTCCCCTCCTTCCCTTACCGGTTACATTTCACCAGGGCTAACCTTGCTCCTGCAACAGGACGCGCCCAAATATCCCAATTACACTCGTCCTTCTTGTCCTTTTGGAACAAGATTTCTCTATTTCCCTTCACCCCCCCTCCCCCCATTGCAAAAAAAGGAAAAAAAAAACTGGACACAAAGCAGACAATTGTACTGTACAGAGGGGGGTTTGCCTGCCCAAATCAAGTTGCTCAAACAGGCATGTCTGTTTTAGAGGAAGCAAAGGAACCGCATGGGTGGATAATTGGCCTTGTAGCTTTAATGGGACCTGACTGAGGAACGTAATAGGGCCGGTTAGGGTTATGTAAACAGCCATTTTTTAATTTATTTTTTTCATTTTATTTATTTTATGCAACACTTTCATGAATCATCTAAAAGACATAACTTTGCCCTTGTGGGTGGGAGTGATCTCTTTCTTGTGACCTTGCCGCAAGGTGACCACTTCAGGCATGAGAAGGTTATGCACTTGATAGATACATATACCGTTTAGGCTAACTTATAATAGACTATGGAGACTCAAGTTGACGATGTGAATAATACAAGTGCTCTCCTTGCTAGTTTTTCCTTCTATGGCACTTGGGTCCACTCTCAGTAATGCCACTGGATAATTAGCTGGTGATCTACGGCGGTGGCGGTCGGGGGAAAACTCAGTGTGTGTGTGTGTGTGTGTACTAGTGATTCGGTGACCTCATGCTTCCATTGTGTGGAGAAACGAGCCAGTCGAGTCTTTTGTTTTGCCCCTTATCCTCACTTTGTCCCCTTGTCAGTGTGCACAGAAGTTGGCACGGGGTGAGAGATCTCCGGGCCCTTCCGCCCGTCATGCATTTTGCGGCTGGCTGTCAACACGAGAGACGGAGACGGGGGGTGTGTGAGAGAGAGAGAGAGAGAGAAAGAGAGAGAGCCGTTCAAACCCAATTAGTGAAATTCTTTCTGAATTTTTGAGAGCGAATCGCGTTTTTATTTCGCCCCCGTCCGTCATGTGCCAATTTCACTGGAAGTAAAAGTGCCACCAATTAATGACCCACACTGGCCCGGCGGCACCAGCCCTGGCACAAGCGCAGCATGTTTCAAGTGTCGGGTGGCATCTTGCGAGGCCCACTTTTCGTCAACTGCAAAGCAAATGAAATTAGACTAATAGGAAGCTCGTTTCCACTCGCTGATTAAAAGGCATGGAAGCTCCCGAGGCATTGCCTCCATCGTTCCCGACAACGAGAGAGCGAGAGCGAGAGAAAGAGGCCTAATGTCATTTCGGACATCAGCACGTCTCTTTCCCTAGGGTCACCTTTCGTTCAGACTCCAGTTGTTTTTCCATGGAATGAGGGGGCTCGGAAATCTACTCTTCCTTTGGGGTGTTAATTAAGGGGAACATCCAAAATTAATCAGCAAACTCACTAGGGCGAAGGGGGATCTGTCTGAAGGGCCTGAAAGGCGGCACAGCTCCAACGGGGAGAAACAAGCCCTCGGCTATGGACAGGGAGATAAACAAGCGACCAGACGGCGATCTGACACAAAAATTCATATAAGTATAAAAATTTACACTCATTTTCTTTGTCAGCTTGTCACATTGAATTATAAAGGTTGATTCGCTTATCTGGGATAAGTGAGATCACACAAGCCCAGTCATCTGCATATGATCATATGGTCAACGTCGGAGGGAGGACAGGCCCCAGCTAGCTGTGCTAGCCTAGCAGCTTCTCAAAGGGCAGACGGGCAACCATTTTCAATGACTTCTTCACAACTAAGGAAATAGACACCCGGCAAGACATCCTGTGGGATTTTCACTCAAAGACGGACTCTGAGATGTGTGCTTGCTTGCTAAAATCCTGCTCACTCGCCCCCACAACCAACTAGCAGACCCCTCCAAAAAAGACCCAATCACCCTTTTCCTTTCATCCTCTTTTTCAAACTGTCGACAAAGTCAACTATATATCCTTGTCTATATATTTTTTTTTCTTTGATTTTTTTTTCTGTGGAGTTTTTTTTTCTCTCATTTTGGCAGTCTCTCTCTAATTAGCAGGATGCCTGCAGGCTGTTTGTGACCTTTCAGTATGTAAATACATCCCTGCCTCCTCTTTCTAAATGACAAGAGCTGTGTATGTGTGTGACTGAGTACGTCTGTGTGTGTATGCGTGTGCGTGTGTATGTGTGTGTGTGTGTGTGTGTGTGTGTGTGTGTGTGTGTCTGTGAGGCAGACTGGGGCGGTCTGCAGATGGGATGACACTACTCGGGGCATGTTTGGCAGTTGCCACTGATATGACTGAGTGAGGTGTTTCAGTGTTGCCGTGGCAGCTGACGGACGCCTTGACAGGTGTGACACCGTAGCCACGGTGCAATGCGAGGCAACTGGCGGCTGTCACTTCTGCATCGTCTTCTCCAGAGACACTCCTGACAAACTCCGGAAAAACCCTCTAAGGTCTTCGGGCTGGAGAGGACCTGCAGTGAACTCTGCTGCTGTGTAGCCTATTGCTGCTACTGGGAGTGTAGGGATGCTCGTCTAGGCGCAGAGCAGGGAGACCTGCATTATGGGTAGCCTATCATGGGTAGCCTATGATATTGTTATAAAAACTATTTGTTTGATTGGTCTCAAATTGATTGGGTGGGTTTAGTACCAGTTTTTAAGTCAAATTCAAAGTGGAAAAAAGTTGCCCATGTTACTGTGTCCAAGGGCTGCAATTCCTCTTTATTTTATAACTTCTTATATTTGCAATTTAAGCAAGGTAGAGAAAGAAAAACATGGTTCTGAATCTAGTAACAGGAATAATAATATGACACATTAGCTGCAAGCTCTTTCGGTTTACAGTACTGGCAAGGTAAATAGTCTACAAAATCTCAGCTTGTCCCATGCAAGAAGCAAACTGCTAGCAACCGCACAGCAGTGCATTGTGGGTGTTTTTTAACTTGAGTCGTGTGGATGACTTGGAGGACCACCACTCACTCATTGAGTCCGTGAGGCAGTGGTGCTCTCTTCTCCGTGTTGAGAATGGTGGAGAGGGCCAGGAGCCCAGCTGTATTCAGAGGGACATGCGGCACCCATTTGAGAGCTCCTATGAAGTGAAATTGAGAATTCATAGGAGAGTTGTGTGGTGGGAAAGGCTTGAACTGACTGAACAGATTGTTTCAAGTTAGAGTGAGAGGACAGCCAGAAATATGACGAAAGGAGAAAGTTGTGCAGTGGGAACGTAATATATCAACGGAATGCATTATTTTGCTGGTGCAGTTACATAAATAACAATAAATCATCAACCCAGTTCATTAACCAGCAGAAATTATCACCATCACTGAGAGGAAATTTGGAGTCAGTGAGAGTGGAATTAAATGTAGATGAATTCAGATTTATTTGAAATTGACATTTTCACCCAGTAGACTCAGTGTTCACAAATGTAACTTTTTAGTTAAATTCATAAGTTTTTATAATTATTAATACTGTAGTTTTTTATGTCTAAATTATTGTAATATTTTTTTCTAGTTATGCGCCATAAATTAATAGGAAAGCAGAAAACATGAACATAACTTAATATATTGATAATTAATAGATACAATTAAAATTAAAATTGAAAATATATGAAAGGAGAATATGAAATCTGCCCTTCCATAGCTTTTTTTTAGTGTAGTACAGTTAATACTAATATTACAGTAGCTTACTGTTAGACAATTAATAGTGCAATTTCACGGAAAATTGACTTTTTGCCATGTCCATAACACCAGTAAAATACCATGGTATTTATATACTGTACATGATTGTGTTGAAATGTTGTAAAACATTTTTCACATAAGATCTACACGTAGGCCTAATCATTCCTGTCACACCATTGTGCTTTATTGACGTTATGGACATGACAAAAAAGTTAATTTTCTGTGGAATTTCCCACTAATATTGCAGCAGTATACTAATATTACAGTAACATACTGTATACTGTACAGTTTAACTATGTGAAGGCATGTTTATGTATAAAGTAAGGAAAATTATAGTTTGATGTGCCTGCTTTATTTCTTATTTCTTATAAATCTAATCGAATATAAGTCAGAGTCCCACAATAGCATGTTTTGGAGTTACAGTATGAACATTGCCTAATACTTTGCTGAGTAGGGGTATAAGAATATCGCAGGATTGGCAATATGTTCTTTAACAAATACAGTCAGAATAGTGAGGGTACAGTATGTTGCTGTAATTTTCTCATTTGACTCGGAAGTCAACCATCACTGATTTACCCCTCAATGACTCTAAAATGCTTCTAGTGTGGGTTGTTCTTTAATTGCACCAGTCTATGTAGCCCACTGCCCATCATGACGTGAATAGCCAGCCACTGCGGCCCCTTAACCATGATGTACAAATGGACTAAAGTGAGATGATTTCAAATCCACAGAGACGTTCTTGTTTTTTGGCCACATTAATATACATGTTTAAAACTGCACTTCTTGAGTACATTGCATTACGGACAGATTAATGGTGATCTGCATATTAGCCAACTTTTGAGTGGCTTCCTAATTTGTTAAAAAAAAAAAAAAAAAAAGAAATAAAAAAATAAAACCTAATGTGCTAATTTGGCATGGCAATTCATACTCCACAAACTTTGCCAAATCACACCGTTCTTCCTACACAGTGCGTAGGTGAGTGGTCACTCGGGATCTTTTTTTTTAAAAACGCTTCTGATTTTGTGTGTGTGTGTGTGTGTGTGTGAGACTTGGTGTGTATGCACCTTTATGTGTCTCTGTTTACACGCTCCCATAATGGTTAAGCAATGTACATGCATTGGCCCTTGTGTCATTCGAGCTCAGTGTTTTAGAAAAGAGCAGTGTGTCTCTCTGTGCATGTCTGTGTGTGTGTGTGTGTGTGTGTGTTTTAAAAGGAGCCGTCTAGCTCTTCATTTCTGAAAGGGAAAAAGGGAAGTGCAGTCGGTCCCCAGTCCCTGCTGGTCTCCAGGGGCCTGATCTCCCCTCAGCCATATTTATTCCCTCTAAAGTGCATAATTGTTGATGATGGGAGTGGACGCGGCGCTCTGTTTGGCGCGTGAAAGACTCTCATTCAGGGCGGGGAAGTGGAGAAGGAATGCTACACCTGTGATATCGTTTGTCCCATTTGTTCTCGCTGGCTGCTTTCTAGCGCACAGGTAAAAGTAGAGAGTTACCCTTTTGACAAGCTTCGGTGGTGTTGCTGGTTCTCTGTGTGTGTGTGTGTGTGTGTTTGGTGGAAAAAAAAGTACTGGGAGTGGAGTGGTGTCTCTTTTCAGGGTGGTTGGCGTAGGCCTGTGAAAGTGCATGTTTGGTGGAGGGGCGTAATCAGCTGGCAGGCATAGGTCCCCCCCCCCCCCCCGATAAAGAAGGGGGCCCCAGACAGTCAGATAACTTCCCCAGTGATCCCTGGGAGGGTCAGTCCAGGGCCCGCATTGTGTGCTTGTACACTGACCACAAAGCTTTCTCCAAAGCTTTACCCTTCTCCAGACACCTGCTCTCTGACCATCTCTCCCTCTCTCTCTCTCTTTCTCGCTCTCTCTCTCTTTCCCTCTCCCATCGCTCCCTTTTCCTCTGTCTGTCTATTTATCTCTCCCTCTCTCACTTTCTCTCACCCTCTTGTTTTTGGTTTCTCCCTTTTCCCCCTCTCTCTCTCTCTCTCTCTCTCCCTCTCTCTTTCTCTGGGCAGTGGAGTCAGGGCACAAACATTCCGCATGGACACTGATGCAGGGTGACCGAACGGAGCCATTCACCGCGAGCCTCCGGGGGGATGGGGGGCAGAGCAGAGAGCAGACAAGCCAACAGAAAAGAGAAAAGTGGAGAGAGGAAGGGAGAGAGAGAGAGGGAGAGGGAGAGAATCCAGTTAATCAGAGTGCAGGGCTATGAGAAAATAAATATTATTTTTCAATATTGCATATGTTACACTGCATTTCTAATCATTTAAGCAATTACATGACTTTTTATTAAGCAGGATTTTGTTCAAAACTGACAAAATGTTCAGTCTTTTTATTTATGTATGAATAACTATTGTATTGAAGTTATAATTGTATTAATTTATACAGGATTGCAAAGGTGAGAAGGAGAAACTATAACTTAGAAGTGAAAGATTGTCTTCTAAAAGTTGTACTTTTAATTACCCTGACATTACAGACTGACAGCATGTGACAGTTCTGTGTGAAGTTTCAAATGAACTACGTTTATTTACTGCTGTAAAGTCTGCTCTGTGTTAATGAAGAGCAATACGATCAGCCACCAATTCCCACCAACAATGATTGCCATTCATTCTCACCACTTGTGCAGATCACAGACCATATTCTTTCTCAATTAAGTCCCACGTACAAATGGCATAACCCAGTAGAGTTATATGCAACTACTGTAGGCTACGGAAACATAAGGAAAGGTCATAAAATATGCATTGAGATTTTGAGGGATGTCTTGACATATGTTGTGCAATATTGTCTCATTTTAACCACTCTGCATGCTTCATATAGCAGGATAGACTTGCATTCTCATGTTAAAGTGCAATTTTATGTCAATCGAAAATTAACGTACTGTAGTTATAATAGTTATAATGATATAACTGAATATGATCTTTTCCTAAGAAAGTGCAGCACTGTGATTCATACAGTATATTTGTCCCTCAGTGGTCACTGACATAAAAATTAACTCAACATTTCCACTGAGAGCAAAATATTGCTGTTGTGAATGCACACAAAATTCAAGAAACTAAATCAAATGCAAAAAAAAAACCCAAAACAATGTTAAACCATAATCACCACGCACAATAGAGTTAATGACCAGTTGTTAAGTCAACTCAATATGAATCTTTGAAGGCTAAAAAGAAAAAGAAAGAAAGGAAAAAGAATCCCATTACCGCCCCAAAAATATTTCACTCCTTTTTGTGAATGTGAAGATGGGAATCTGATGTGAGAGGGAAAGTGTTAATTAATGGGAGACAAACCTTTTGCCAATTAAATGCACTTTATTCCTCTCCCTTTTTTCACTCTCTCTCTCTCTCTCTCTCTCTCTCTCTGTTCATAGCCTTGTTAATCGTCAGTGCAACACGGGATCGTTGTGTGGCACTTTGCCTCTGCTTCGATTTTCACGGTCCTTGCAGGAGAGAGAGAGAGAGGGAGGGAGAGAGAGCGAGAGGGAGGAAAAAAAGCAGAAGGGGTTGAAATAATTTGTTTAATTTGGATCTGTTTCCCTCTCAGCAGGTGAGGGTGGGAGGCGGGCACTGCTGCAGGGGCTGCTGGGACAAGGGGCCGCTTGGAGGGCGCGGCCGTGTCACACTCCACTTCCCCCAGCTGCAACGGCAACACACACACACACACACACGACCTCCCCAACACAAAACCAGGCCCCTAATTATCTCTGAATAGCAATTTTATTGAACCCTAATTTGTGGTAATGGATTGTGATAGGTGGTAAGAAGAGAGAAAGAGAGAGGGGAAGAAAGATTTGAGTATTTTTGCTATTTTTAATTATAAGGCCACTGCTAGTTTTTATAATGGGGAAGGATATTCTGGTGTCTGTGTACAACTCCCAATATTTAGGTTTTTTTTTGTAACCACACAGAGTTTCCTGCTGTTTTCTTTTTTCTTTTTTTTTTTTAAGTCTATCAGAGACGCCAGGAGGAATTTAATTAGTGGGAAAAATCCTCATCCTTGATTATTGATTGTTATTTAATGTCCCAGAACTAAAATACAAGCTGTGTTAGACTATTAATTTTTATGACTTTATGTTGAAATTATGTTATAAATGTTGAACCAAATAATGAAGCAACATGGTCCATACTAATGTAGTAAGTAGTAAAAATCATTCAAGTGGATTCATTTATTAAATTTTTAAAATCCTCTAAGGCGTCAGTTGTGGTCAGTCACATTAGAACAGTTGTTTTGAAGGATCTTAGCCTATACTTCTGTGAAACTATGGATAGGCTACTCAGACAATGAGTATGTTCACATGGACAGCAGTAATCCAACTAACGAGTTTCTAGCGGATAGCGAACCAGCAGCTAACACTACCTGAATGGTAATGTGGGTAACGAACATCACAGTGAGCCGATGAGGCCATTCAGCTAGCGTAAGCTGCTCATTCTCTTGGCTATTCGGTTTGTGTTGTACAAATTTGCTCGTTCTCCTTCCTACTGACAGCACTTGACAAGCTTGTGCAGCAGGGACTACTGCACGACTGGATTTACTCCAAACTGTGGCTTTACTGTCCACGTAAAATTAACTTGATGTGCACTCAGTCGGGTCGTGGACACGGACACAAGAGGTCAAAAAGCCTGGTCAAAGCATTCAATAACCTGCCTGCAAGCTGTTGAGAAACAGCAAAACACACATGCATTCAGTTTAGCACACCATACCACAATTATTATACATGCTGTTAGGGTGAAATTGGTACATGAAAAGACAAGGTAACAATAAGAGAAAGTAATGACAAGAAAAAAAATGTAGCATACTGTATATTGTAGCGTTTTCATTCTCTCAAAATCTAGAAATAAGGTTTAGCAAAAATATTAAACCCTGACTAATTTTAGGCTTAACTTCGTATGTTAAAGGATGATATCAAAGGTAACACATTGAAGGTAATAAAAAGTACATCGTAAAATTTTCATTCACATTCTGTTTAGATCCCGATGGCCTCCCCTGTTCTTTTAATACCCATGAAATATGTATGTGTTTGGGGGACATGTGCTGCCTGAAAGCCAACATGCCCAGTGGTAGCTTTACACACATAGCTGTTTGCTGTGGGTTTACGTTGCTGTGCTCTTCCATTACAATTTGTAGATTTAGTGATTTTCGAGGGGAACTTGTGTGGATTTCCAGCAGAGACCAGCACAGTGGTCCGCCGTCGCCCCACATCCCCACATCCCCAGCCCATCACACACACACACACACACACACACAGACAAACACACACACACACACACACACAGTCCAGAGTGAGGGAGGGAAGAGGCAGAGGCTGGCAGATGGCAACCCTGCGTAGCCCCCACTAAGCTAAAATACCTGATTACAATTCACCAATACAATTCAAATATGATGGCAGGGCTTAAGGATAATGCCTCTGCAACAATATCATTTATTTCGCCCGCTGCCGTCTTTATCCCCGCGTTACCATGCTCTGAGCCTGCTAAAGCCCTCTGCCAAACAGATAGAACAGCACAGCTCAGGAGAACCAACACATTTGTGTTGTTGTTGTTTTGGAGTTTGTTGTTTTCCAGCTGAAACAACAAGTTATTGAAGTATTTGATATATGTCTTTTTCAAGGTGTTCAACAAAAAAAACGAGGTTCCGAGTTGTTTCTGGAAAGAATCTATTCTTCCTTAAGCTTTAATAACGCATGCAAATACAGAGACATAGTGTTTGGTAATGATGTGTAAATTTTTATTTTGTCTGACACAAGTGATGCATTATTATGTTATGCAAAATATTTATGCGGTTTATTCAAATTGAACAAATTTATTCATTCGAACAAATCAGAGCTCTGTGTCATACATATACATTTGTGTTCCTGTAAACGCATGAAATAAAATCAAGCAGCCTCGTATTAATGATGACACACATTAATAGAAACCTCAAGGCAAGCGCTCCATGGATGGGTTGTGTTGTGAGGAATTGGGTACTTTGATCATCCAAGTAATACACTTAAGCATAGACACATACACGCACACACACACACACATACACACACACACTTGGTCATTGCAGACTCACAATTGCTTGATGATGATAAGTGAAGTTGTGTGATAATAATATGAATTGTGAGGTAAAGTTCGTAACGATGCTTATCCTCTGTCCCCAGATTGGGTGGCATCCGCGGGCCGTAGTGGGCAGGACCAGACGAGACGTAAGCGGAAGAGAACGAGACGAGAGTGATCTGTACCACCTGTGGGTGCCAGCGTGACAGTGAGTCATGCTTTCCAGTGACTGACTCACAGACAGGCGTGCTATAGGCGCAGATGTTCCATGACCTATACTATACTATACCATTACATACCACATTGTACCATACTGCACCACAACATAACCACACCATACCAATGGGACTTTGTTTACACATAATATACCATACCGTACCATACCACAAAACATTATACAGTACCAAACTATATTACACCACACCACACTATACTTTACCATACCATATCGTACTGCACCACAGCACACCACACCATATGGAAAGGTCCAGTCAAAAACATGATTATTTTTACTCATCCTAATATGTGCTGTATGCCCCTATTTATAATTTGTGCATTTTTATGTGGACACACACACCACTCACACACCACACCATACTCACCGTACCACACTACAGCATCTGACACCACACACACACACACCACACACACACACCAAACCTGCCTCATCACCCATCCTCAGCCATCAGAGCATCCTTCCTTCGGTGGGTCGGCCGACACCCCAGCACTCCGACACCCTGCGCCCCAGCATCCCATCCTAGCCACCTTAATTAGCAATTCCTCTCCTTATTTTTGTTTGGTCTCCCCTCTGGCTGCTAATTAATGCTTAATGGAAACTGCTGAACTGAGCTTGCAGAAAAGCCATGAATATTAAAAGCAGCCCAAACCATTCTTTTTTAGGTAGGGGATGGGCACGGGGAGGTGGGGGTGGGGGTGCCGGGTACCCCTTTTTATTTTCGATTGTGACAGAAGGTTCAGGCTTGGTGAGGTTTCTCCCAAATCTTAGAGTCTGTGATATGATGAAGCTGCGAAACGAAAGATCGGTGGGTGTGTAAAAAAAACTGGCAAAGTTTTCAATTGGATTACGCATATTACGCACATTAACTTGGGAGAGCAGAGGAAAAAAAAGATGGGAAAAAATTGTATGGATTGGCACATAAGGTGCAACAGCACACATGAACAGATTCCATTAAATAATTACATGATATTTAAATATAAATATTTAGGTGTATTTTTAATATCCATAGTTCATATATAGTGAAAAATGCCCAACAAATAGGTTTATGAAAAGAAATATCATATTGCATTTTGAGAGCATTACAATATGTAAATATTAAGTATGAAAAAATATGTGTTTGGTTTGATTTGGTTAAATGTATTCATCTTTATTTTCAATACCAAACTTCTAGAACCTTCTCATTTTGTTAATTTTGTGAGGACCAAGGAACATGATTATTAATATTACCTTGCAGGGAGATCTGTCATCTCTGTTAGAGCAGAGAGAATTTGAATGCGGAAAATGATATTTTAAAATATACACTAAGTGCACCTCTTTACCATATTTTATTACAAACACAATAATGAAATGTATTTATTCAAATATTTAACATTTTATTATATCATTATTCAAAATTCAACAAGAGTAACTAATTCAGGCGACTACATTTAAATAACATTTATTACGTTGCCACCGTGCCCTTTTCAAAAACACAAACCCAAACACCGCTTTTGTTTGTGTAGCTCAAATCAGTGATGCTCGTGAGGCTCCTTTAAAAAAAAAAAAAAAAAGTCCAGCTGACAAATTACTGAGCAGTAGTTACTGAAATATAATTTGACTGGTGACAAGAAGACATAACTTCCAAACCAGAACATGCCTATCAGTGGGGCTGGAATTAGCATAATGAGGGTACCACCAGCACCGCATGTCTGCCAGCGGTGGCTTCTTGACGTTGCCCCGTTCTGAAGGGGACGAGTGAGAAACGTCAATAGGCATAAGACTGGACAGGACGAGAGGGGACCGGAGACCCCGACCAAAAAGGCCTTCAGCCCCCGTCAGTCCACCAAAATAACTTCAACTTCAAAAACAACAAGCAGCAGCCACAGCTACTGTGTGGCAGCAGCAGCAATAGCAGCAGCAGCAGCAGCAGCAGCAGCAGTGGCTGCCTGCCCCATCTGTGCAGTGGGGGCCTCTCTGAAACGAGGGAGGTGGAAGCCAACGGCGCCCAGAGCCACAGACGCGACTTTCGTCAGAGGACGTTGGGAACAGGACCGCAGGACAGACAGAGAGAGAGAGAGGGGGACAGAGACAGAGAGAGAGAAAGAGAGAGAAAGAGAGAGAGAGAGAGAGAGAGAGAGAGAGAGAGAGAAAGTACTTTTAGAGTTTTAGTGACAGGATGACAAAACATGACTGGGATGACATTAATTCTATGTAGCTCTTTTGCTCTAATTGTTGATCCAATTTGCTAATGACTAATTTGATTTAAGTGGCAGACACATTTCCATGCGATCAGGACATGGAAAAGGAGGACTCGAGGTGGCGTGATGGCTTGTCACGGAGGGTTTGCTCGCCTATGAATATTTGATGTGAGTTCACACTTAATTGTTTCTGATTTGTTTATTTTTCAATACAGTGGTTCAGTACACCCTCCAACAAGCCGGAATCTGGACCCCCCCCCCCCCCCACCTCAT
>JASCQY010000078.1:490766-509679 GCA_030264315.1 Sardinella tawilis | reverse complement strand
GTGCAGTGTACAGTGTGCAGTGTCACAATGACAACTGGGTGTTGGGTGTTTCCCAGGTGGACTTTCACTTTCACTTTCCCAGGTGGACTTTCACTAATCATCAATTTTAGGATGGAACCCAAAACCGGAAATGTTAAAATACTGTTTCTGTTTGGAACGAACCAATAGGCCAAAATTCTGGTTCAAAGCCCTGATACATACTGTAGATTTATTTATTTATTTATTTAGATGAGTTTAAAAATAGCATTTGCAGTAACTTGGGAAACGTCCTCTCAGTGAGAGTGCGGAGTTCATCAGACTGCTGAAGGCAAATGAAACATTTAAGAGTTAGCTAATCAGACGAAACATTTCCTGGGGAGCTCTGGCCATGGAGTCACGCATGGGTCTGTGCCTGGTGCCAGATCTGCCGTCAGGCCACTTCCATTTCCTCTGGTGACTCATGGAGGGAATCAGGTCGTGTTAAGAATGAAAAAAAAAGAAAAAAAAAGAAAAAAAGAAACTCACTGAGCCACCACTGGCCCTGTGGTCACGTACACACACACACACACACACACACACAGGTCACACATGTGGACATAACATGGTTTGTGAGGACCAAGTGTGTAATACTGGGTCTGGAGTGTACAGTTTGCCTTTGTGTGTGTGTGTGTGTGTGTGTGTCTGTGTGTGTGTGTGTGTGTGTGTGTGTGTGTGTGTGTGTGTGTGTGTGTGTGTGTGTATGTGTGGCGTGTGTGTCCTAATAGCTATCCACAACTGAGAGAGGACCAAGGTGAGGCCGATCACACCCATCTCTCTTCTTCCACTCCTGACCTTGTAGTGTAACGTAAGAGAAGCTTTGTGCACCAGTCACATCGATGTAGATTAAAGACAAGCTTACGCATCACATTTGCAATAAGGCGGACAATCATAAGATATCTCATTGATTAGCAACCTATGACTACAGCAAGCCATTCTAGACTATTTACAAACATGTACACTGCAAGGGTGTCTGTGTTCAAATCTACTTCTTGCGCCTAAAGAGTACCATTTCCAAAGCATAATCACATTTTTACACATGAAACAATGACTACATTTAAGATTCAATTACATTTCCCAAAGTCATGTGTTTTGCAACAATAAATAATTTCATGTTCATTATCATTTTCAAACAAAATGATGAGATACGAAATGATGGAACTAAGAAGCCCTTCTCAGGCATTTCAGAATGCTTGTAGTGGAATCGGAGCACAACGTGCGAAGAAACACACTACCCACTTGTCCTGACCGGCACCTGCCTGTCATTCACAGTTAAACTCAGGGATGGGATTTGCCAGGATTGAGTAAATCATGTCAACACAGCAGACAGGATTCCCATGTCATGTAAACTCCTCTAGCTTCCAGGTGCCAGGCATGGCCACGCTGCTTAAATAGTGGTAAAGAGAAGATTGAGGACACATTGAATCCAGCTCTTAGAGATTCACTGGGAACATGAAAGACTTTATAATTCCATTAAATTTCATTGCAATTCCATTAAAGAACAGATTGTGTGATGATTAAATTAGAGTAAACATGTGTTCAGCTACACAAGATTTCGTTATGGTATTTTTAATAGAAAACAAGTACACTATTTAGGGATGGTTTCTACAAGAGATTGAAACAAAATGTAGCTCTGAAATGCCAGTCTACAATTAGCCTAAGTTTGGATTCAGAAGTTTAGAATATTAACAGACATGACCATTTCTTTTTACATTTCACTTACTTTGTCTTTGGCACAATGTTGTTTAGATGAATGAACTTAAGCAATGAATCACATAACATATTTGCAGATTCGTATAAGTATTTATGAAAGCATGGTGCAAAGCCACGATGAAAACAAAAAATATATATATTTCCAAATGAATCAGAATGAAATGTGTGTACATTTCACCAAGCATGTCTCATCACAATGTTGGCAGATACCACCCCCACCCCCTTAAACATAGATTTATTCTTACATGTTTTATTTGTAGAAACACCCAGCTGGTATGGCATCAAACCTTTGTTGCACAATACTTTCTGGTATAGGATGGCAAGTTTTAGAGTACACTGTAGTACTATTACAGTGTACAGTTAGAGTACACGTGATATTAAAGATACATAAGCCCAGTGATTTAACATTATTGGAGGTTATTTTCTAACAGACATGTTGATGGATTCAGAGTAAATGAATACTCATTTATATTTTACTAGGTCAGTTGTTACTATTGAAAAGGGAGATGTACAGTATATTTTGTCCTTGATCCAACCCTGACTTGATCTACAGTCTTGCATAACTGAATGGATATAGTAGCCTTCTGCATTTTGGACCAGACAACATCTGCTAGCCTACTGCAATCAGTATGAAGCTGTATCAAGTAGGTTAATGTTTAATCACCTTTAATGCAAAAATCAAAGTTTAGACAAGTATTTCGTCACTGTGCATTTGTTTTTTTTTTTTTTTGTTTGTTTGTTTTTCTTGTAGGCTGCATGCTGATATTTGGCATAGGCTGTGTGACGCATTAAGAGTCCAAGCAACTCTAAAATGCAATGATCTCTATCTGTTCCTTGAAAGAGGATTTTTGACGCAAACTTTAACATTTTAACAGTTTTTATCTTTGAATGCATTAGGCAATTTACAAGAATTTGCATAGGCTAATTGATTAAAAACTATTTTACTCTCGTGAGTGATAGGCCATACAATTTTTCTTCATCATAAAATGGTACTGTGTGTGTGGTAGCCTATGTTAACGTCTTAGTAGTTTAATAGTTTTGCGCCGGACAATAATGCATTTTGGCTACTCACCACTGTATGCCGCCATCGTAAGTAAGCGCGACACCTGCTGGTTAAAAACAAGTCTATTCTTCATATTACCAGCAATTTCTTAATCTTAGAAGATTCTTGGAGCAGATGACTGATTTAAGCTGCACGTTCAAAAAGCATTCAAATATATTAGCTGTGCTATAACTTTGGACGGGCTGGTGCGTTCTGGCGTTCAGTTTGGCTCCCGGTTGGATCATTTTGGCTTCAGTGTCCTTTCATCTCGACTCCATTGCACAAACATATAGCTTAATGCGACTAGTGTTCCCTCTTTTATTCGCCTCACCATGACAACCGAAACGCGGGCTTAAGAAATGCTTCCCCATCAATTCAACAAACGCTCCTAGCAGGGCTGCGCGAGATGGCATCTTGGACACACAGGACATAGAAAACTAGTCCGTGAGAAAACGTGGACAGAACCGTATTCTCGCCGTTCTACAGAGAGAGAATTCCCCTGCAATTAATGGAGCCGACTATTTTATGTAGGCTGAACTGTGTTGCAAAAAGTAAATCACGATGTAGTAAAATAATTATAGTTAATATTAACCTGGATTTAGTTGTTGGACGTATAGCCTATTGCTGCGTAAAACCTCTAAAAATTTGTAGACGGTGCATTTTTCTTAGAATATTTTTGTTAAATGATAGCATAACGATATGACTGCCTCGATCCAGCTTCAATCAGCGCAAATATAACTCTAGTAATTTTAGAAGCATCATCATTTAACCACTTTAAGACTGTCAGTGTTGCAGCAAAGTTTCATCAAACTTGGACAGACACACCAGAAAGAGATCGATATATGTAAACGACTACCACTTCCACGCGACTTCTCCAGAGAATTCAGCTGAGTCTCCTGCTTAAAATTTGATTGATTGTAGCGTACTTTCTCCCGTAAACATTCGCTATAAAACAGCCCTGCATATCCATCTGTTGTTATAAAAACTAATGAGAAAAAAAGATATGAAGCAAAAATATATTCTTTTCAACAGAACATAGACTTCATAAGCAAGATTGACTATTATTTCTTTTAAAGCGTGTTGGAAAGAGAGAAATACATGTTAACCTTGCTTACCTTAAAATGTTTTGATCCTTGTTGGACCGAAAAGCCCTATAATTCTTATGCTGTCCCATCCAGCACTCTCTCTTCTTAGGAAATGGTCCTTCCTAAGATTTTCTTTCCCCACTCCCAACTGAGCGGAGCTCTCCTCGGCTCCGCTATTATTTTCACTAAAATATATGAAAATTTATGCAAATGAAAATCAGCACTAACTGTTCCTCTCTTGTTATACTTGGGGATTTTTTCCCTCTCTTTTTGCATAGAAAGCAAATGAACTCCCCAGCAGGAGACATGGGGACCTTGTTACATAAACAAATAAATCATAAATGTAACCCTTTCCAGAGACTGAAAATTACTTTGAACTGCATAACTTGAAATCAAGGACATTTGAAATTTCTGCGGCTTTTTGATGTCTTGACATACTTCTTCAACCAAAGATTCTATAGCGTTGTGGCTTTCAAGTTTGCACTGTGCAATCATAGAAAGTGTTTTATCACATGAATGATGATAGGCATAATTTGGAGGAAATCACAATTAGACTTAATGAATGGATGAACCCATGGCCTCAGTATACTCGATACAGACAAATCCACAAGAACCCCACCCCTCCCAAACCTCCCATGTTTTTATCATGACCCTGCTGTATCAGAGATAGATAGCTGGCCATATGCATTTCAGTATGATATGAAGCCATAAAGGGCCTACAGTGAATAAGGCGAAGATTTTTCATCCCACCAGATCGTTTCATGGTAATGTCGAGTTCAGTCTTTAGCAACGCTTAGTGTGGCACACTGTGGGACCCGAATCTTTAGTTGCTGCTCTGTAGTGTGTACAGTAGGCTATCGTCATATATGAAGCACTAAGTCCTGAAGACGCATACATTTATTGGAAGCCTTCTTGTGGGTGAATCCATGCGGTAGGGGTCTGCTAACTGAATCCATCTAACTCTTGCCCTTGTTTGTACGCCATATTATTTAGTGGCCCGTTGTCCGTTTGGAATTGGATGGCATGCCCCTTTGCCAATCTCAGGGGGACTCATTGATTCGCCCCCGGTTTAATTCCGACTTTCTCATTTAGGCTACTCCGCGTCTGTGGAGTTTCTAATGCACCGTCTTGTCGCTTGGAAGTATCCCAGTAATATTATTAACTCCTAACAAGCCAAAACAAGCAAAGCCTGCCTTCTAATGTGCTTACAGTTGTTAAACAGCAGTGAACACAGTGATAAAATTCTAAATGCAGACTCATCCCATGAAAAAAAAATCCATATAAAATTGAAGTGTACAGAATTGCTTCACATGGCATGAAGCAACGTAAAAATGAAATTAATCAATTTATGACTTTCTCTTTTTAACATGCTATATTGTTTGGGTTTATAAACGGTTTGGTTTTAAAAAAAATAAATAATTCTTGCATATCTTCTGAATTCTTAATATCGCATTGTTTACGCACATACATCCTCTTACAGTAAACAAACCAGCAATGACACAACATCTCTTGAGTTACATCGTTTTTGTATAGGTGCGATGATATTTATTTATTGTTCTATTTTATTGAGACTGAATTAAATATTATCCAATTGTAAGGGCCGGAAGGAGGATACATGCCTAAAGCGAGGCTTTCCAGACATGTCAATCTTACCCAAACTGCCCAATCAAAGACAGCCTTGTACTCTACTTCCTCGTATTTGTGGGAAAGACGTGGACGATGTGCGCACGCTTGGCACAGGGTAAACATTCGTGTGTCCTCGAGCTCTGAGGGAGGGACGGAGCTGTCAGAGAGAGAGAGAGGGAGAGAGAGAGAGAGAGAGAGAGAGAGAGAGAGAGAGCAAGCGAATGAGAGAGTCGCGATCATTGGTGCGCACTGTAATACTGGATTGTACTTCAACTGGAGCGGTTTGGCAGGTTTATACACATCAAAACAGAACAAAGAGAGAGACTCTACAGCGCTAAAAAGAAACACAGAAAGGAAAGAATAAAAGCGCGAAGGACGAAATCTCAGTGGCTATAATACAATAGAACTAAGGAATCTTTGTATATTTTTTCCACTCACACAGACGGAGCATACGTTTGGACTTTAAGATTTTCAAGACTAAAAATCGTTGACCACTAGAAGTTTTGGGGGAAAGTTTTTTTCCTTGCTCTTCAACTTTTTTTACTTGCAAAAGCCAGACATCACGTAAGGACTTCAAATGACATCAAAGGGCTCGAAAAAGACTTAATAAGCTGGATTTACCTTTATTCAGACATATCTGAAATCTATGTATTCGCTCAAGAATTGTACGCGGATTTTTATAGCCTTTCTACCGTTCGTAGTCGCTTTTGGGCTTTGATTAAACAAGTTCATGATATACGTGAAAACACTGCTTGGACTTTTCAATTTGAATAATTCATGAGACACAATTTGCCCGCTTTAAAAAAGTTTTTGAGAAAGGGAGGGGGTATTCATCAAACATATTCATAAGGGTTAACGGAATGGCCACGGCGGCTTCCAATCCCTACCTTCCCAGTAGCAGTATTTTATCGTCTGGCTCAATCGTGCATTCCGATTCCGGAGGTGGTGGCATGCAACCAGGCAGTGCCGCCGTTACATCGGTGTCTGGTGGCTACAGAGGAGACTCGACAGTGAAGATGGTACAAAGTGACTTCATGCAGGGCGCGATGGCAGCAAGCAACGGGGGGCATATGCTGAGCCATGCCCATCAGTGGGTGACATCGCTTCCTCACGCCGCAGCGGCTGCTGCTGCCGCCGCGGTGGCAGCCGCCGAAGCCGGATCTCCATGGTCGTCTAGTCCCGTCGGGATGACGGGCAGCCCCCAACAACAGGACGTGAAAAACAATTCTGGCAGAGACGATCTACACACAGGCAATGCGCTGCACCACAGGCCTCCTCATCTTGGTCCGCATCAGACTCACGGTGGGGCTTGGGGCACCACAACCGCAGCACACATCCCCTCGATATCCGGGGGACAACAGCAGCAGCAGTCGCTCATTTACTCGCAGCCTGGTGGTTTCACAGTGAACGGGATGCTTAGTCCGCCTGGGAGCCAAAGCTTGGTTCACCCCGGTTTAGTACGAGGTGACACCCCGGACCTTGATCATGGCAATCACCACCACCATCATCACCACCACCAACACCAGCACCATCAGCAGCAGCATCACGGCGTCAACAGTCACGACCCGCACTCAGACGAGGACACGCCGACTTCAGACGATTTGGAACACTTTGCCAAGCAGTTCAAACAGCGCCGGATCAAACTGGGCTTCACGCAAGCTGACGTTGGCTTAGCGCTGGGTACTCTTTACGGGAACGTCTTTTCTCAGACCACGATCTGTAGGTTTGAAGCTCTCCAACTCAGCTTCAAGAACATGTGCAAACTCAAGCCATTGTTAAACAAATGGCTCGAGGAGGCCGACTCTTCTACCGGGAGCCCCACCAGCATCGACAAGATAGCGGCGCAAGGGCGAAAACGCAAGAAGCGCACTTCTATCGAAGTCAGCGTCAAAGGGGCTTTGGAGAGCCATTTCTTAAAATGCCCCAAACCCTCGGCCCAAGAAATCACAACGTTGGCGGACAACCTGCAGCTGGAGAAAGAAGTGGTACGCGTGTGGTTTTGCAATCGGAGGCAGAAAGAAAAACGGATGACGCCGCCTGGAGTGCCCCAGACGCCGGAGGATGTGTACTCTCAAGTCGGCAATGTGAGTGCAGATACACCGCCCCCCTCCATGGACTGCAAAAGAATGTTCAGTGAAACATAGAACATCACACAAGACTAAAATATTTTATATATAAAATAATCTGCTAAAACACAGACTATCTTCAAGATAGCAAAAAAGATTTTTGATACTGTGATTGTGATGGAAATGTGAATAAGACTGCAGATGTGTTGTATATTTTTCTCCAGAGAAAATCCCTCCCAACCCAACCCCCAAAACGCACCGCTAACTTTCTTCCAGGCCCCAAAATGTCTTAACCTAAAAGGTTCTGTCTGCTCTTTCTTTCAGGGACAATTTTTAGTAGATTACTTAAAAGATGCAAGTTTAACTGGGCCGAGTGAACCAAGCGACCAGAGGGTGACAACTACAAGTTCGTTCCATCAGGTAATTTTGGCGCATTGACATCACCAAGGAAAAGAAACAAGCATTTTAAAATGACCAAAAGATATACCCCTACGTTTTCCCCTATTGTCATGTACGAAACAAGGGAGGCAGTCAATTGTATATTTAAAGAAATGGGACTTTTTAACTCAAGCTCAAACAAAGAGGAAACATGGATCATCAACAGAGCGAAGAAGAGTAGCATCCATGAAGCTTCCGATCAACCTTTTTGCAGGAAACGCCTTTGCTTTTCTTCAGAATAAATGGGTGGGATAACTCAGGCCCGGCTATCCACCAGACAAGAGCTACCCTAACATAAACACATACCACCACCTTCACATTTCATGTCAAGACCCTTTTTAAACTGCTCTTTTTCTTTTACGAACTGAAACTTTCAAAGGATTAAGAGCGAAAGAAAGACATTTGAAAAGACTTACTCTTCTACTCCTGCACTTATTTGACATTGTCCTCTGCGAACAGCCGTTGCCAAGTGTGACTGTATGGGTGCTGTGGACGTAACCATGATAATGCTGCCATTTCCACGCAGTATTCTTTGGTAGGTTTTAATAAACAAGACTGAAAGCCGGCAATATAGATTCGTTAGATCAGATGCTGATCTGAATTATTTACTTTATATTTTTCATCAGAATGAGTTGTTTTAATATTTTATTCGGGATACATATTAACTATTCCAAACAGTAATTTATTTTCCCCAAAAACTTGTGTAATATGTTTTTTCCTTATCAGTTTTCGATGTCTGTCCTATTTTTTGTTTAATTTTGTATTATCAGTTTTAAAGGAGCACAAATCAACTCGAACTGACATTGACAGTGGTTAGGTGATAAGGGTATATTTTGATGTGATGATTTGATTGTAATTTAATTTCAGTAGTGATTCCATAAAAGATGATTGAGACCAATAAATTTGTTAGAATTAAAGCATTGTGATTGTGTTTTGGATTAGGAGACCAGCACTGCTACAGTATATTAGCAGGTTACAATCCCGAAATATTTCAATAGCAAATGAAATGAAATAGACTGCCTTGTTTACCGCCCCGCGTTTTACTTTGCTATGCACGGGCAAGGATAAAATATTTCGCCTTTTCCTGTTTTAGGTTACTAAAGCAGTTGCAAATCAACATTTACATTGATGCATAATCGCGAGAGACCATTACTGTGATGTTGTTGTCTAAATTCTCTTGGTTAGGCCTATTTCTTTTGGAGTGAGTAGCCTAGGCCTCATTTGACAGACATGCATGCATATTTTGCACAAACTAAAAGCCATCACATTTTCACAAACATGTAAAAAAAAAAACCATATAAATAAGCAGACGACACATTTGAGCTTTTGCTGCTTTGTATGTCTATTTTATTTTATTTTATTTTATTTTATTGCTTAAGTGTTACCCTAGGGTACAGGGCTAATGTTCAATTTACTATGCTATTCTTCTTTTCTTTCATTGGGCGGTTCGACGCTTTACCTATAATTCCATCCTCATCCATCCCAGTTTATACATACTATTTTTGCCACTGTTGGTGTCAAAGAGAGGTTTGGTTTACCTGAAGTGACTAGACCGGGTGTCTCAGGGGACTGCGTTGCTTGTTAGGCACAGGATGTGATGTCAAGGCCACTGTGAACACCATAGTGAAATCACTGTTGGGCCTATTTCTACTGGTTGGAGACGAAGGGAAGTCTTACCGCGCGGCCCATTTTAGAAGACAAGCCTGTCTTCTTAATAGGATCCTTTTTTCTCTCCACTGACTTGTGGTCTCAGTCACAACGCCCTTTCACCTAGTCTCTCACTATTGCTTTCTCATAGGCCTACACAGTATTTAGACTACATGTCCCTGCACAAGCACAGACGCTTGGCATAGCCTATGCAGGGATAATCCCGCCCATGACCAATAAATCTTCTATAGACGACACTGTCTACGACCCATTGTAGATTATGAAAATAAGTAAATAACGCACAGTCATATTTGATGAAACGGCGCGTTTATCAAACTATGCTATTTTGGAGAGCACATTTGCGCATCTATTTTCTCACCAATTTGCCTGTAAAATAGGTCAAATTAGGCGGCATGTTTTACTACTTTATTTATTTTTTTAAATATATAATGAGATGTTCGAAAGGTGTTTGCCAGCGTTTAAAAATATTTTTTTTGTGTGTGTGTGTGTAAGGAAACTGTGCTTAAACTTTTCTTTTGGTGACTATTCAGCAAACTCCCAAGCAAAAGATTTAAATTTCGCGGATGATTTACCATACACTAGTTGCTAAGCAACTGTGTTTAATCAATGCTATTGAAGTGTGCGTCACTCTCCTTTGTCCCATCGCTAAAAGAGCCAGTCAGACACACTAGGTGAATTTTGGATAATTTAAAACACAAAAATCACCCAACTCTATGCCATCTTCAGTAATTAAAACGGCGAAGGATGAAAATATCCCTTTCTCCCGGACCTTTTGGAGAGCAGTGCACCTGCATGTTTGTCATTATCACCAACTAGGCCTACTTTATCTTTAATAAGACAAATTTTTAGAAAATTAACATGTATTTTTGTAGTCAAATGAACTTAGCCTCCACATGTCCATGCTCACATCAATCAGGAAAAATTGTCTCTCACTGATGCTTTAAAAAAAAATCATTGGGTGCGTAACAAAGGTTTGGAGAACTTGATTTACGCATAATGGCCAATATTATATTTAAACCTCCAGTTCCAATCCTGAATCACTAACGTTAATACAAAATGTGACTTTAGTTTATATCTTGTCTTGGGTGGTGTTAGAAGATAATCTATAGCACTTGAAGATGAATTGATGGTCTACTGGAATTATTTGGCCTTCTCGCATTCTTTACGACCCATGGTACCATAGCAGAATCCCTACTAAACATGCAATTTCTAAATCTAAATCTAAATCATACGAATGATCTGATGATAAATGAAATATACGTCATATATGCAGTTTCTAAAACATGGATATTGACTCACCATACCAAACCTGTTAGTCTAGCACACCACCACAGTGGCATAACCCACTAGACTTATAAGGCATCACGAGGGCAAGTGAAATTTATTGTGGGCAATTAAATGTGTTCGTGCATATGCTGTTCATCATTATTTGAGATAAAGTGACGATGCAAGAGGAATACAATTTGTAGAGCACGTGGATTCATGGCTTGCACGAGCACGCACTGTTGTTTGACCCTCTGCGTTGAAGTAGTAGGCTAGAGATTATTTGGCAGTAAATTTGTGGAAAAAAGTATTGTAGGTTTACAAAATACCCACCAAGGTCCAAATAACCACTCACTCCCAATATCCCAGTGCGACTGAAATAGGCATGTATTCATCCAAATTCTCAACAGACTTCAGTGGGCCACATAGGGCAATGACCGCGTGGACATGGCAAAAAAAGTTCACCACCGCATTTCAACAATCACTGGTCATAAGCAGCCAGTTGGCATGGTCTTCGTTTATACCATAGAATTATGTGCATTGCCATATAGGCTACTGTAGGTCTACTGTAGGTGAGACAAAATATATTTACAGAAATCTCACATCTTTGTCACATGAACCAATACTTGAAACATAAAAACATTTAAAAAGTGGATTTAAGCTGGTATTATGCTATAGAAGAGACATTCTATTTATTCAAACATTATTATTCTTAGGCTGTATTATTATTATTATTATTATTATTATTATTATTATTATTATTATTATTATTATTATTATTGTTATTATTATGAGTATTAACAACAATGGCTTAACAGTAACAACATAAGCTATAATAATAACAACAATTAACATAGGCTGTAGATAAAAGTTATTATTATAAATCATATACCGATAATGTTGATAATAATAACCAAACACATTTAGGCCTATATTTGCTGCCCCTAAACCCAGGCAACTCAGAGGTGTAAGCACTGTTTCATGGAGCCTATACGCAGAGGTGTCTCACATGTGCCATTTCGGATCTGGCTTTCTTAGACATTATCATTATGCATGGACACGTGCTCCCTTCTGCTTTGACGTCGGAGCACTTATCCGTCACTCTCTTCTCGACGCTTATGGCCCTTATTTCAATTGGAAGGATATCTTTACATTTGCGTCAACTGTTGAACGCATGCAACACTGCTGCTGACTTTTCTTGAACGATTTGGGGAAAATGTGCCGTTTGGGCGTTTATGAATAAAATGTCAGTGCATTTCTTGTTTTGGACTTGTTGAATACAAACAACTGAAAGTCATACTTCTTGCGCAACTTTAAAAGCATTAAGTGGTGGAGTGCAGCGTGCTGAAGCGCTGAAACATTGTGAGCTTGCGTTGAACCTGATATATTATTAATCATGAAGCGAGGACCTAGTGACACCATCCTATCAATGGGGTGTTTTAAGCAGACACAACGCAGGAACAGAGTGTGAGCTCAGGAGCTACCCATTCTCTCTGCCTCGTGCCCTGAGACGTATTCACGGACAAGACGGGGTTGATCAAATATGCATGGAGGGTGTTTCAAGCTGGGGCCTATGAGGGTTGTCATACTATGGGTCGAACAGCATGAACAACCAAGGTTGACTACGCCACTAGTACACCTTATGGCTACACCTTCATCATTTCGATAACTCGAAGTTATTGGCTAAAGGAAACTATTTTCAATATTTCAATATGAAAATGACTTTGAGTGCCGAACATTATAAATTGACAACATAAACATACGTTAAGGACTGACCCTAGACCTCTTCTCAGCAGAATGGCAAGTCGAAGCTCAGTCAACGGCACGGAAAAAATCTGTGGCGCTGAAGACCGCCATATGTGTTATATTACCTTGCCAGAAGTTTAGAGCAATTCATATTAATGCAAGTTAGGACAATCACATGTGTAAAATACTGTAAACAGTAAACTACAGGAATAGAGAGAGCAGGGCAAAAAAGACAAGTCGCCACATAACATGTTGGGCCATAGAGACCTTAAATAATTACATAAAAAGAAAACCGCCATACTTTCGTTTCGTTAGATGTTGACATACAAAAGGCGCTTTTTGTTCTATTGGGAAGAAAAGGCAAATAGGTCCAATGTGAATCAATAAACTGTTTTGAGGACCTACAGACCTCATTTTAAAAAAGAAAAGAAAAGAGAAGAAAAATAGCATAGCCTACTTTTAAAATTATACAGTTGCGGGAATTTCAAACAGATTTGTTGTAGCTAAAGGCTGCAGACCTGTGAAATCGCAAGTCCACGGCCGTCAGCATCTTCTCTCCGAGGACTGATGGCTTATCTGGAAATCACAGATGTCATTCACAGGGATTAGTTGTTAAGTTCACTCCTTGTAGAATCGCAAGGTAAGGCACTCGTAGGCCTGTTTACTTTAAATGACAAATTTGTTCCTGAAGTTTTGCTCGTCTTGAAGAAATTTCAAAGTTTGCATTTTCTTTCTTTTCTTTTCTTTTCTTTATATTGAAGCTTATTTACGTAAATTATTCGCACTGATGGTAGCCTATCTAATCCTACCCCTACTCCACTTGTACGCGGTTCACCAGGCCAGCATACTTGAACTTGCACGACCGTAACAGAAAAAAAGCTCAACATCAACAACATCTAGACCTTAAATATAGTAACAAAAGAGTCTGCATAGTAGTAGTAGTAGTAGTAGTAGTAATGATGATGATGATAATAATAATAATAATAATAATAATAATAATAATAATAATAATAATAATAATAATAATAATAGGCTAAGTATTCTTGTTGTAACATTAATTTTAGTGAGTAAGCAATAACCTAAAATCCCGTTAAACTTAAGAACTTGGCACCCAAGTAGGCCTATTAATCTTGTAATTTTTTAGCACCTAACATAAATTTGACAAATAGCCTAAATAAAGCACAACTTATCCAAAAAGTTGTTATCAATGGACGTACACCACGCCATTAGGTTTACAACTTTTAGGTTATTACATTATGGTTTAAAACATAGACTGCATGGGTTAAAAATGGCCTAAATGTATGGTAGTCGTAATAAATATTAAACCAGACCGGACGATTTCAGTGTTGTTGGTGAAGAGTAGGTTAGACTGAAAAAATTATTCGTCCCTTCAGTTTACAGCTCGTACAATGTAATATTAGTGCCATCTGCTGGTGAAACGCGTCAACACATTCCACATGGAGAGGTACCCTGCACGCACGGTAATATCTAGCCCATTTAAGTCATGGGATATATGTGTTTTGCATTTATGAGATGTGAAAAATTATTACAATAATTTTAAGTAATCCTATGGTGCTTGTCATCTGTTGTTTTCTTGTGTCTTTGGTATCAGTGGAAATTAAAACAAAATGTAATTAATGTTAGCAGGTATATTTTTCACATTTCACTAAGGGACTGCACACCAAAGAATTTAGGCTAAACATTCAGTAAATAGGCCAACGGGTATTGGAAGTTTATGGTCAGTAGAGTAAATAGAGTGAGCACAGGACTTAAACCATTTGTTCAGCCCTTGCACACATCAGATAATGCAAGATAAGCAGTTTACATTTCCTGAATTTCTACGTTTGTATGTTGTTTGGGTTTGGGTCTCTAACAATTCATACTCTTTCTGACAGTGGAGATGTAGGCACAAACATCTTATGTATAATTTGGGGTGAGTAACTAATCTAAAATGGTAAGCGTCCTATTGATCACTTTTCACAAAAGCCTTTTCCAGCCTTCCTATTTGCCTGTGATAACGATTTACAGTATACAGTTTCTTTCTACAGCTGTGAAAAGTCTAAAATACAGAATGACTTCAGAAACCAAAATGATCCCTGAGTATCAAACTTATTTAATTATGACTAATCAGACTTGTCAATGTCATCATGTCTATATTTACATATGAATTTTTAAAATGTTTACTGAATATCATTTGTCAACAATGGTTACTGTATCTGTCAATAGATCAATCTATCCACGGTGCCTACTGAGACATTGTGCCTCCTGAGACATTGTGCCTCCTAACAATGCCACCGTATTTACCTGGAATGATGGTTATCACTTTAACATCACTAACCAAGGTTGGTCTTTGGAGAACGTTGGAGAATATTTATAAGCCCTAATATTTTTGAGCCTGCGTAGGGTGCGTCTCTATGGGGTACCAGATTTTCCCACCCTGCCCAAACAAACAAACAAACAAATATTCTATGACCCTGCAACCTGGAGCTTGTGTGGTACAGCAGAGAGAGGGGAGGCAGGTCTCAGGGCCGTGTGCCTGGGGCCCTATCTCTAGATAAGGGTACATCACCATTTACCACCAATTAATAACCCCTACCCACAGGCAGCAGTGCCACTGGCAGCACCAGTACTGGAGGTGGCATTGGCTTGGGTTGGGATGGGCTGGGATGGGATGGGATGGGATGGGGTCCCGTCTGGGCCCAAATGTTAAGCGGCTTTGCCCCGCTCTGCTCCTGGTGTCGAAGCGGAATAAATTTGGCCCCGGCGGGGGCGATAGATTGTCTGATGCGGAGAGAATGGATGGCAGGGAGGGTGGCATGCTGGCTGGCTGGCTGGTTGGCAGGCCGGTCCTTGGAGGTCAGGTGACATCTCCTGCCACATGCCTGCCTGCCACGGAGCGGTGGCACCGCGCCAGCTGAGGTCAGCCTTCCCAGCAGGCCTCTCCGCTCACTCTCCCCCGGCAGCAGTTACCAAGGTGACAGCATGTCAGCGCGGCGGCCCCAGAGTGCGACAGACGCCGATGCATCACTGCCTCGGATGGACGTGTCAATAATACTACATACACACACCTACAAACACACAAGTGCACACACACACACGCACACACATACACACAGATGCATCACTGCCTCTGATGGACGTGTCAATAATACTTAGGAGAGCAGACATGCGGGTGGGACGGCCCGGCCCATCCTCTTACAATCACATGCAAACACAAAAACCAACACACTCACAAGTGCACACACACATGCACTCACACACACACACACCCAAGCACGCGCTCGCACGCGCACACACACAGACATAAACACAAACATAAATACACACACACACACACATACACCGGTACACAAATACATACACACACAAGCACACACACACACACACACACACACAATTTAAATCTCATTGTTTGAAAGGGCATGTGCTTTTGCATACAGACAGGGACTGATCATTGTGTGCAAAAGATACCTCTAATACAGGAGAAGAAGAGAGTGCATTAGAGACAGAGGGAGGGAGGGAGAGAGAGAGAGAGAGAGAGAGAGAGAGAGAGAAATCCAGGGGAAAGGAAAATGTAGCTTTGCTTTGGGGCTCAGTGTCTCATTAACTAGAGTGGGGTTTGGAGAAGCGAGAAACGAAGAAGTGTTTTGCTCCGAGGCGCTGGAGTGTAACCATTTATAGGTTGTGGGGTTAAATAGATCACTAATAATTGGACACAGGTATTTCAGGTTAACCATTAAGGATGCTGGCCAAAACAGAAATGACTACGATGTATACAGACCAAGTGCATATGTAGCATAATTAGGTCTGGTAATGGCATTTGGAATTACAATATTTGCACATGCAGGCATTTATTTACGTGGGTGCATGCAAGTTTGTTTATGTGTGTTATTGACCGACTGCACGTGGATGGCAACGTAAGAACCAACTCGCTTCACATGCAGTAGCTCTGACAATTCCTGTCTCTTGCTAACATCGCATCTTTCCCTCCTTGTTAAAGGTGTTGTTATATTTACCATAATGACGTCGAGCCAGCGAATGGTGGCACTTGATGGTCCTATTTACCTCTATATTGCTGCACTGGACCCTAAAAAAAGACGTGGAAAGAATGCTTGCTCACAAGAGGAAGTTACACATTTAGCCAACTCTAGATCTAGCACAGTGTGCTGCTACGTCATCCTCGCCCAGGCGTTGTCGCGGCCAAATTACAATAGTCCTCTTCAATGACATCTGGTCACTCATTCACAGCAAGAGCCCGGTCTTAAGAGTAGGATCCCTGCTGCTTGGCAGGTCGCCAATGTTAATTTCCTCGCAGTGCCTTTGAAATGAAGATGATTACCCTTAAATGAACTCCTACGTGAACTCGCCGCACGTCCTCCCTTGCCACAGACAAGAGGTAGAATGTTCAGAGGCACAGAAAAGAGCATCAGAGAGAGGGGACCTGGGTCTGCATGCAAGTCACTTTGCAAGACATTTGAAAGGCTTTACTCGCTGAAATAAAAGTAATTAATTGGTGCTATACACAGAGGATATAATTATGATTATGCCTGTCACTGGCACATATTTAATTACCAGTAATTGTTCCCCAAGCTGCGTTCAGAAGTCTTGGAGACACGACAATCCATCACACATTTTCACACCAATCCCTAGTCTGAATCTACAAACGTCTGGAGACGCATACAGTATGTCAGGGAGGAAAAACAAACAGCATGAGCTACATTGATATGCGCCAACACTAAACATCCTCACTGTGTTCTCTCTCTCTTTCTCTCTCTCTCACTCTCTGTCTCTGTGTGTCATTGTCGTCAGACAACTTCGCTTGTGTGTTAATGACTGCCACGTTGAGAACCTTTTCTCCCGACAAGAGACCCAAAGGTACAAACACTGATTAACACAACGGCTCATAAAGTGTCGCCTTCCCTGAGTGTCAGGAGCTAAATTTGCCCCCTCCGCTCTCCGGAATGATGCACATGGATCGAGCGACTTGCAGACCATCAAATACGAGTGGTAAGGTTTAATATGTAAGCGGAGAGAAATGACAAGAGGAGAGGAGAGGAGAGAGAGGGCTGAAGAAGGATTGGCCCCGCTGTCCTTCCCAGTAAGCTGTGGTAGCTGATTAGCCCCTCCGATTGTACCTTGTAATTGCGATGCCCTGAACCCCTCCAGGCAAATATTAGATTTTAGTGGTTTAACCTTTGCAGGCTGCAGCGCAGCTAAATTGCAAAGGCAGATGTCGGGAGTGGTAGCCTACCCACTACCCAGTCGTAGACCTACGATCACTGTTCTCTCATCAGCAAGGGAAAATGTCTGCAGACTGTGGGCCCCATGATCATCTCATCGGAATGTGGAGTCTCATCGAAATCTAGGCTTTCCTGTTTTTTGTTTTTTTTTTTGCACTGATCTTTGATCAGGTGTTTGTTTGTTTGTTTTTCCATTGTACTAATATTAAAGAGGATTGTTATTGTTTTCGTCATTTCTTTCTTGTTGTAGAAAAATGAATCGGGGGTATGTAAAGGCAATGGAGCTCAATTCCTCGAGTAAGGGAAAGCTGACTTGGCGAGGTGCTGGTCAGGAGAATTTGATAAAGGGGAACAGTGCACATTTGAGCAAGAGTGTGAGCTCTCTCCTTTTATCCAATGGAACTAAACCCAATTCTGCCACAGCATCTCAAACAGCCATGAAGCGGCTGCCGGACACCAAGTGATTCTCATCATGGAGTAACTCTGAATTACTAAAGCATGGCGGTTCCCTAAGATAAACTATACATTTGATTGACGGCCCCTTAGCTTGCTTGTTTGCTCACTTTAAGTTGTTGACTAAAACAAGGCCTCTGATTCCTACAACTAGTACAGTATAGTTACCGGCAAATAGCCACACATTTTCTGCGTATAGAAAAATATATCTGGCATTGGGACGCCAAAGGCTTCATAAAAGTAGCATACATACTCTAAGTAGTATCTGGCAGTATGCCTTTTCGGAAACAGCCATTATCTCAATTACTGCGAGCCGTGCATTGCGGGTCATTCTACAGGTGTTAGATTTGTTCCTGAGTTACAGTACTCAGTTTCGCACTGCCGAAACGGCCATCACATGTTGCGGATTGGCAGAGGCAGGCTAAGCGTGGATCATTATGAGTTCATATATCACAGCGAGCGAGCGCTGGCTTGGGTTGGACTAGGCTTCCCTGTGCCTCGGTGGGTTGTAGCCCATGGGGGAAGCCTCTGTTGCAGGCGGAGGCCATTATGGGGGGG
>JASCQY010000078.1:449753-461763 GCA_030264315.1 Sardinella tawilis | reverse complement strand
AACACTGAATTTATTTTAAGGCTTTTAACACATCTCAACCAGGGGTGCCAATAATTATGGAGGGCACTGTACCTTTAAACAGGTTCACTTTCTATGTGGAGACATCACTTCACCTCTCCCATCCTATGTGTCTCCATTTGAACTGAACCAGTTTGTGTCAGTCTGCAGTGGTGCTGGATAGGTGACTCTATTCCTATGCATGTTGGTCAATAACCATGCATACTGTACGCACCCCAGTATGTGTCATGCTTGATAAAATACGATATTTTGATCCGCCATTCTTGAAGAGATTAAAAGTTCATACATTGTGTGTTTGTGGATTGAAAGTTCATACAGTGTGTGGATCTGTGTCGTCTATGGCTGGGGGGGAGGGGGGATTAAGAGATTTTACCCTGAAATAGAAACCTGTCTGCCACGGTGGCATTTGTCACCAGCTCGCAATGCCTTTTAACCCCTGATCCTGACAGGTATTTCCTGCACAGACGCCCTTCCATTCCATCCCAGAACTGCAATTTCCTTTGGGATCAGTAAAGTAACTATCCATCTATCTATCTATCTATCTATCTATCTATCTATCTATCTATTTAGCCATCTATATATCTATCTACTGTATTTACCTAGCCCATGTATCTTCCTATCTATCTAGCCTTCTATCTATCTATCTAACTATCTATCTATCTATAGTATCTTTAAAGGAGAAGTTTGGTGTGATCAATCCATAGCCCTGTTGTTAGAGGTCACTGAATACTATCTGTAGCAAAAAGAACGGTTCATTATTCGGTCTATGTTGTACAGTATAACAGAGCTATGGATGGATTCACACCGAACGTCTCCTTTAACTAGCATTCACAAAGGACACTCAGCCATAGTGTCACAGAGTGTTGATGTTCCTTCAATGAATGCCCCCCCCGGGACTAGGAGGCTGTGGCCAGAGTACAGTATACTGTACTCATTACCACCCAGACTCTGAGCATGCTGCTTTCCAGGACTGGGTACTGACATAGGTCACCCAGGCCAATCACCTAGGGCGACAAATTTACGTTACAATGTATTTCTATTTTCTTTCTTTAGTTTTTCATCCCTCATTTCTAGAAAAGAGGGGTCAAAACTCAAATCTGGCCTACAAGGCAGCACAAAGGCTAGATTCATGCAGCCCAGTTGTTCTCTGTGTATTGTTTTCATTATGGCCACTTGATGGAATGTCTAGAATGTCCCAGCCGGCGTTTAGAGTTACAGAAGTTCATTACCCTGCTGTTGCAGCCAATGGGCTTCTTGCATTCCTCGCAGGTGTTGGAGTAGAGGCTCTCGTAGCACTTGACACAGTAGGGGTTTTCCTCACGCAGCACGTACTTCTTCCCAAACAGGGACTCCTTGCAGTAGTGGCAGTCGTAGCGCTCAGCCATTTTCTCTCTCAGGTGGACTTCCAGGTATCCTCTGTTCAGCAATAGAATATGAAAGGGGACAAGATGACGTTCATACGTATGCATGCATTTAGCAGATGCTTTTATCGAAAGTGATTTATTATAACATTCAAGCTGCAACCCAATTACTGTAAAAACCTTCCTAAGAGTCCAACTTGCTAACAGGAAGTTGGCAGGAGATGACAGTGCAGGAGAGGGGTAGAAGTGCCATAGAAAGAAATGAATGTGGAAGAAAGGCATGGGTGGGTGATGATGCATATTCCAAAAGCGGCGAAAGCAACTAGGCTCCCGGGCATGCAGCTGTTGTGTGTCTCCAAAAAGCTAATCTCCCGCTATCCCCTCCCTGGCTATCCTCCCCACAGCCTCAGCCCCTCAGCATGACTGGGCTTAGATGACCAGAGACATGGGAAGGCTCACGACACTGATCCTGCCTGCCCACTGTCCTGCCTATGTCCAACATCACTGCACTTCCAAGAGCTATAACCTCTGACAAAGAGGTCAGCCCTCTGCAGTCATAAACTAGATACAAAAATCAGTATTGAAAAGATTCGGCAGATATGCAAGAGGTCCTGCAGAGGCCAAACATAACAGTTGCGTCAGTGACAGAAAGTTAAAGTTTAAAAACTGGTGTTTGTGCAGATGACATCCCATTAACCCCCAATTGTGCAGAAATACCCTCAAATCTATTCAACTGCATTTTGTCACCTCCCTTAATTAAAAAATGACTTCAAAATGAAATGACTTGGCGAAAATAAATAAATAAATAAATATATATATTCTTTTGGCTCTCCAGAATGCTGTAATATCCATTGACCTTGAATGGGGTTTCCCAATGTTCAGAAGAAACCATGGGTGACATGGGGGAAAAAGGGGGATGGGGGTTATGTTAATAATGTGGAAAATAATAGACCCCTCCTAATAACGTCAATAATTGGAAACAATTATCGCGTCAACAATTTGACACTGAAGCCCGATAATGACTTGATAAAATTAGAACTCTGTCATGCATATCTTAAATATCAAATTAACCTCCTCACCCTACTAAATACAGCAGCCGTTTTATGTCAAACTATCCCTATCTGCTCACAAGAGTCGAGGTCAAGACAGTGAGATGGAAGCTCGATTTGGCTGCCCGCGGTGGTATAGCCAAAGCTCCACTATTTGATCTTGCCACATTCATCATCCTCATCATTTGTTTGTGGGATGAGCTGGGTGCCCAGAGAGGACCAGCTGTCTCTCCCCGGCCCTCGCCATCCCTCAGCACCGCCACACAAGTCACCCCATCTGCTGCAGGAGGTCTTGATGACATGTACTGTACACGCCAGGCTAGGGCTAATTACAGACAATAAGCAAAGGGCTCTGGAACCTGAGCTTTGGGTTTGGGCTCAGCCTAAACAGAGTCGGTGGAGATAGAGAGAGAGAGAGAGAGAGAGAGATCCTGCTGGACTATTTACAGTCCTGTATGAAACCCTATAATAAGACACATCCACATCAACCCATTGCAGATGCACCTACAGCACATCAATGCTATCTTGACAGTTAGTGCCTGAAACATTACCAGCAACAAATGCTCATCACGCTAACTGGCAACTATGTGACACCAACGTTGGATGCAGAAAAAGCCAAATGAAAAGCAGTTTTACATGATATATTCCATGACATTGTCTGTCTCATTTTTCTGATACAGGCAATTCCCAACTTAAAGTCTATCTGTGTCTCAGAGAAAGAAAATAACAGCTACAGACAGCAGATATAATATATAACTTTATTCTTTCAGGCTTTTTAAAATTGTGACTATTTTCCGAGCTTATGATAAAGACATTATTAGTCTTGCTTATCAACAGCATGTCATTGTGCCTTTATTTCTATTCATTCCTCAAGGATGATTGTGATTACTAAATATGATTTACTTTCAATTGGCATTCCAACCTCTATGTCATTAAAGTGCACTTGAGAAATCCACTCAACAGCGTAAAACAAAGATGCTCTGTTGGCGCCGCATGTCTGAATTACAGCTGACTGTACTCAATTGCATAACACCACCATCGTTTAAGGGGCCAAAACAGAACTGAAGAAGAGAGAGAAAGAGAGAGACGGAGAGAGAGAGAGAGAGAGAGAGAGAGAGAGAGAGAGAGGGCGAGAGAGAGCACAGAAGCATCAGAGCATAAGAAAAAGAGAGAAGGAGAGAGAGAGAGAGATAGCAGAAGCATTGGAGAATAAGAGAGAGAGAGACAGAGAGAGAGAGTATGGGAAGAGAAGAGGGATGTTTACCAGAGATGCTGTAGATGAGAGACACTTACCTTCTTGTTGCGTGGTGTGTCTATGAGAGGAGTCTGTGCAGACTGAAGCTGAGGCAGAAGAGACGGCCCTTTTTTCTCTTTATTGGAAGAGTCCACCTCAGGCGTGTGCTTGATGGGGTGACCAAGGTGGGCTGGGCCCTTTATCACTGCTATAAATACAGAAGCAACGCTTGGGGCCCCTAAGCTTCACGGGGACTGGTCAGTGACCTTTTATGGCTTTGCATTATTATGTGGCCCAAACACACACACACACACACACACACACACACACACTCTCTCTCTCTCTCTCTCTTACAGGTGCCAACACACAGACATGCACATACTCCCCACAACAAGCCATGTAACTGGTGAAAAGGGTCCAAAAACTTTTGTTCAAGTTTTGAAGTTGGAAATGAAACCTTAATTAAAAGATGTCTTATTAAATCCAATGCATGCCGAAGGATCTTCTGAATATGAAACACAAAAGCTGTGTGTGTGTGTGTGTGTGCTGGTGTGTGTGCCTGAGCCAATGAAAGGGTGCATTACAGTACCTGCAGGCACTGGAAAAAGGATTTAGATGTGGAAGACAAACACGGCTCCCATTACTCCCACTGTCCCTAGTTATAAAGTGCTAAACCATGACAACATGGATGTGATGCGCACGCACAGAGAGGCACATGGGCACACAATTCTTTTGAGGATATACCTGTGACTTGAGCAGGATGACACTGACTCTGATTCCCTCCAAGATGTCATGTGGATGGCTGTGCCGGATTTACAAGATTAAACGACCAAGATCAAATCCTCCAGAAGTCTCTCAACTCTTCGAGTCTTACATATGGATGATGTTTACAGGTTGACTACACTACCACCTCTTAAAGACGTTCTTGGAGTCATACCTTTAGGTTCAAAAATCCAAAGGTAATCTAGAAACAGCTGTAATGATAAAATGCCTAAGAACAAAATAGCTTTCATGCTGTGACCTTCAACTAGAGGGTGAAACTCAGTACAATGAATTCAAATTGGGAAATGATGCCTCCTCAGATTCAGGTGAAAAATTGGAATTGCATTCCAGTCCTATCAAATACAAAGATGATCAACAAGAATTGTATATGAAAATGACAAATATCTGCTCAATATATCGGCTGAGCGATATACATCTACAGTATGTTGGCTGACCTCTACTCCTCACATTCAGGTACACTGTAGGCTATTCAGAATTCATTAGCATCAATTATAATGGTGCATGGCCAAAACAATCACAGATGTACAAGTGGCACTGGATTCCCTTCCTATGTGGCCCAAAGCAGGACAGCGCCCCTGTCCCGTGCTCCCTCCCTCCCTCTTCTATGCTATGCGCGAGGCATGCGCACTTATGCAACGCAGGGGGGATTATGCCCTGGTGCTTGCTTTTGGCAGATAAGAGACTGAGGGAGAGCTCCTCATCACTTTGGTGTGTGTGTGTGTCTTTGTGCGTATGTGTGTCTGTGTGCGTATGTCTGTGCATGTCTGTGTGTGTATGTGTGTATAGGGTGGGGGAGCCTCAGCAGCTGTTGCGCTTGTCTTGTGCCAGTTTCAGGGCATTCTCAGGGGCACAGGCAGGAAGGGTGGAGATCCTGACGCTCAAATCCATCAACAGTTAACACGCAGTTTCCACAAGCGTTATATGGTTGTCGCATATAGGCCAGACAACATGCTACACACACACACACACACGCACGCACGCACGCACGCACGCACACACACATAGCTTTTTTTGTGCTGCCCTAGAGAATAGCATCCACACAGAACAGGAGAGGTTGCATGCCTTGGATCATTTGACTTAATTTGCTCAAAGACTCCTGAGGGGGAGTTTTAGCTGGTGTTATAATCACAAGGTCTTTATTAATGTTTATGAAGTGCATAAGATGTTGATATAGTGGACTTAAATGCCTCTCCTACCCAAGCCCTTTAGCTAGGCTATATACCACTGGCCCACATTATATGCGGGGTTAAACTGGTTCTATACCGCAGCGTTATGGAAAAATTGCATTTGGTTATCTCTGAGGAAGAAAGAGGCGATCTAGGACAGGTAGTAAATTTAATATTCTCAGTCATTTCAATGTGTACTCCAAGCACAACAACAATGGGCTATACAGTAAAACAAATAAATGTCAAACGAAGTAATCATGTTTATATCTCTTTTTTTCCGGAATATAAGATCCAAAGATAACAGTGTGTTTCATAAGCTTTTTTTTGCCAAGCCGCTTCTCAGGGGATTTTATTTAATGTGATAAAGGGATTTCATTTTAATTTGATTCAAGCTCATCTCACATGAGTGTCCAGACTGAAGAAATCTAAATATAGTCAATTTCATAAAGTAATCAGAGCATTCTTCAACATCGTGCAAAACAGCTTGAAATGACACTAAGGTAGACAGCAAGGTCTGTCCTCGCAAAATAGAATCAGCTTTGCGCTTCAAATGTAAAAGCACACACACAAAAAAATGCAAACTGTAGGATGCCCTCACATCACAGGTGGGCTATCAAAAAGACTAAAAAAAATACACTCAAATCAAACACAAATCTTCCTTAGTTCTCTGTCCCTAATTGTGTTGGCACTGTGAGCCATCACAAAGCTAAACTTCTGCCTGGCTCTTTCACAGCTGATAAGTCCATGGGGATAAAGCGTCCAGCTGACAAGAGGACATTAACCGAGTTGCCATGTAAATCCACACCTCACACAGACCAGCAAAGGTCATCAGATACCTCACTTGTGGTGCCAGGGCTGTAAATTATCCGGCCCAAAGCAGCTGGATCACCAAGCGTTGGTGTTGATGTGCACTTTCTAATAAGGAGTCTTAACAACGCTGTGAGAAGCAAGGAGAGGAAAGTTTATACTGAGTGATGCATGCTCAGATGATATGGGGCCACAATGTTGGGGCCCACAAATGCTCCAGGTGGTTGCAGTTGTCGTTATTTGTTGGCGACATCGGTTAGTCTTTTCATACGTTTAAATGTGACGCAACGCATTTCTCTTCTAATGCAATTGAAAGCCTCTCTTTGAAGACGTTCCAGGATTTAGCCACTTATGTAATTTAGCAAGCAACATTTGGTGAAAAACACCTCATTAGAGCAAAGTGGAAGTGTGTGTTTTGTTGGGTGAAGATATGTCTGGAAGATTCTTATGTTTTCTCTTTTTCTGGGTCTACGGTTTCTGAAAACCAATTTGCCAAATAGCTTTTACAGAAATGTATGGGTCATAGTTGGCCATTTAGCTATAATTTTTGTACAGTAATAACACATAAATGTTCAATATGCAAAAGTTCTCTCTTTCACGCTCTCTCTCCCACTTACACACACACACACACACACACATGTTGGAGTGGGTTTTCCAAATAGCTGATAAGCACGGACTTCAGGCCTAGAATGGTAGAGATGGGATGACGCAGGGGGAGACAGGGCCACCAGCCATATATCACGGACAGCTCAAACCCACCTAATATCCCGGGGCTTAAGATTGCTGTTTGCTCCCTGCTCATATGGCCTGCTTGTTCCGTCTCCCCACAACAGTTGTGCTTTATTTTGGAGATGGGGGAGGCTAGCCCACTAGCGAGCAGGCACATACCACAGTCCCTTTCTGACGCATGGCTGTGCGCTCCATCAAGCCAAGGGCTTCTAAGGGAACTGCTTACAGGGCTGAGAGTCTCCGAAGGGATGGGCCTGTCGACAGACGCCATGGCCAGTCGCCATAAAGGCATTTCTTCAGCACATGCCACTAGGCCTCGGACTATTATTCAATCCAACAACGCAATTCATTTGAAAATGTTTCTTTTTTGTTAAGGACAAATACAAGTGGTAGAAGCACACATTGTATACATGAGATGGTGGTAGACCAACAGTGAGATTTATTGCAATTATATCTACATTCTTAAAGGAATTATCCAGAGTGAATCAACACATCACCCTGTTGTGCTATCGATAGGTATGAGAACGACAGATTTTCATGCACGGTAGACTGAATAGCGAAACGGCAGCAAACGCTAACTGATGAGGATTAGTTTCGTTTGGACATGCCCCCATCTGTTAGCGTTAGCGGCCAGTTCGCAAATTCAAAGTCAAAGTTGTACCTACTGCTGTCGTTCTGATACCTAACGACAGCACTCGACAGCTTCAGACAAAAGGGCTACAGATTAATTCACTCCGGATAAACCCTTTAAGACAGGGTAGTTCAATTAAATTCAATTCAATTTTATTTGTACAGCGCCTTATACAAAGCAATGTCTCAAGGCGCCTTTAAGACAGGGTAGTCTAATGTCTGATTAACCCAGTATAACACTGATAAAGCAAGGGTTACCTGAAACAAGTTTTCAAATTGACCCAGTACATGGGCAATAAGAATCAAAGTTATGTGGTTGACATGGTTTGGGGCAACCATTGCCTACTGGTTAGGGTTTAGGGTTTAGGACTTGTTAAGGGTTGCCAGTTCGATTCCCAACCAGTGGACCATGGCTGAAGTGCCCTTGAGCATGGCACCTAACCCCTCACTGCTCCCCAGGCTGCCAACTGTACTGGGTTAGTGTGCGTTGCACCTCACTTGTGTGTTCACTGTGCTGTGTAAATCCACTAATTCATGATTGGGTTAAAGGCAGAGATGAAATTTCCCTCACAGGATCAAAAGAGTATGTTCAATGATGGTGAGATGTGTTGACCTCAAAAACTTTCAACAAGGACCGAATGGTTATTGGATATGGTCAGATGACACCATCCTTGAAGATGTCAAGTTATTTGGGACGCCACTTATATAAACTGTACTTGGAGCAGAACTCACTTGAGCCTGAACTTACTGTGTTTTGTTTCAAACTGTATCACATGGATAGGCCAATGCAACAGACAGTAACCAATATTTTGCATGGTTTGCAATGAATGGCACATCACAAGGCACTTTAATACAGAAATCAATAATGCAATTTGTGGCATCTAAGCTAGGAACATACAGTAACCCAGGTTGACCTTAAATGAGACTTTGTTGTATGATTCCTAAAAGTTTCATGGAAGGGGTAGCACCTCAAATGAACCGAAAATGGCCGAAATCAATTACTGCACAAAGTCTTACAGTCTCCTTGTCTGCGCTTGCAGGGCTTACAGGATCTGCTGCTGCATGGTGTCTTGATGCCAGCAACCAGAGAGCACCTTCAGAGGTCTTTTGTGTCTTGGTTTGCAGGAACAGTTTTCATGGCCAAATAAACAGTTAGTGTTATTCCACCACGAACAGGCACAGTTCTGGGACAGGGGGGTAATGTATTGCCACCAAACAATCTTCTAGCTGTGCCAATAGGCTGGAAAATGTTTGCATCTAAGATTTTGTTTGCATTTAAAGGAGAATTCGGAATCCATTGCTGAGAATGCAAACGTTTGATCCAACATGCCAAATAGTGAAGCGGCAGCTAACTTTAACTGAATGAGGGACGATAACTTACTTTCAGTTTCATTTTCCTATTCTTTATGCAAAAGCCAGAATGCGTTGCTTTCAGCCAGTCAGCCGAGTCGTATCTGTGGACTGCCTGTGGCTTTGAGGCAACTTAAATGGGCCGCTGGGCCAGTCATTGGATGAATCAGAGAAGGCACCAGACAGTTGATTTTCAGCATGTGTCCCCAACTCATGCTTGTGGATGTGATCAGGGGCAGCAGCCTGCGCTTTTAACATGCTGCTTTGGATGCCCCTTGTCACGTCTGCTCTCGATGAACTGTGTGGCGTGTTGTCTATATCTCTGAATGTCAAAGCTTGAAAAGACTTGAGAAAACTGCTGGAGAAAACTGACGAATTATATGCCTATGCCTGTGAGAGCAGATCTTCTAAGTTGACCCTGTTTTCTCCTCTAAGTTCATGGTGAAGCAATACTCATTCACCTCATATCCCCTTGTTTCCCAAGGGAAATTAGAAAAACAGGCCTCGTACCATCAGCCATGAAACTCAATTCATTAAGGTCAGCAGGATGAGATACAAGAATTGTTTCTTAAAAACAAATGCATTAATATCACCCACATGACCACTGGCCCCGATTACAGAAACCAAATGAAAAGGTCAGTTTAACCCAATGACCATGTTCTTCCAATTATCCATTCCAAAACATGGCGTGCCTTTGCATAGGAAATGACAGTGGGAGAACAGAAATGAAACAAACACTAATGAACTTGTGCATGTTAACAGTTGGCTGATAGATGCTGTGTGTGTGTGTGTGTGTGTGTGTGTGTGTGTGTTTGTGTGTCCGTTTCCCCAAACCATCAAGACCTATGATGGTACTGTATTTGAAGAGCTTTTTAATACGGTCATGACCAGAAAAAGTCTGTACAGATTGGCTCCTCTGTCACCTAGGTGTTATTGAAAGAATCCCTCTAACAAAGAATGATTTACAAGCCCACTGATATTTTCTGATAAATGACTCAAAACGTTAGTCTAGCTTGCACCAATAAAAAAGCCTGCAAGTGTGATCAGTGTGCTCCACGGCAGATTAAGGATTGATGTGCAGATGTATTTCCATCCTCAATCACATTCAAGTATTCTATTGTCTAGAGGCAACTGTAGGCAACTATGGGTGTGAAAGGTTTTGGAGAGTAAACGTGCCCCTATACAACAACTTCAAAGTCAGATCACTTCCACAGGGGGGCTTTTATACTTTCTGGGGACATACTTTTTTCAACTCTGTTCCACTGACGTGCAAACATTAAGTCCATTTAACGTCTGTTGTAGTATTGTAGTACTCTAGTCTGGTCTCGAGACCATTTTTGCTTTCTTGGTCTCGTCTCGGACTTGACCCTTCAAAGACTTGGTCTTGACTCGGACTCGGCCCACAGTGGGAGGAGAAGGACTCGTAAGTCCTCGAGTCCTTAACAGATTTTTTACATTTATCTTAAAGCCGCCACAAACCTTCCATGTCTCTTGCCGTACTGTACAACTCTCTCTTCCTCACACACATATGACCAGTGATGTACAGTATGATAATGGCCTAATTCTCATGCTTTCTTTCCTCCACCTTCACCTAACCATCCCTGCCAGGATCAACAAAGTGATCCCCCCCCCACACACACACCAGACTGCTCCTAGAGGCCCAGCTACCCCTCCCCCCTGCCACTGCCTTGATCTACTTCCTTGCCCCTCATCCACCATGGGCCTAACAACTCCCCCCCGCCCCGCCGCTTGCTCACCCACCCACCAACACCAACACTAATCTCTGACCCATATCATTGCTATGGACTACAGCTTAAACTGTCAACTGACAAATCTTAAACTGTCATGGACAAGTTTCACATATAGCCTAACGAAAAGTGAATATTTGAAACAAAAGACTGGTGAATGATTACCAGAATATCTGCATCATGTTGGCAAAATGCAATTCTCTTTATATATTTATAAATGAAACACTGAAATAACAAAATGCTTTCTTTGACTACACTCTGCTTAAGGTCAATTGCCATTTGGAAGTAATGAGTTTTTGAATATATTTCTGCTTAAAGCAATTCACAAATCTTAGGAGGCTATAGTCCTAACACAGTAAGGTGCTAAAATCCAACTTGGTTTTCTTAATCTGTTGCAAATAAGCATTTCAGCGAAATTCTTGTTATGCTTGCAGATCTCAATAGAAAGCCTTCTGTGTTGCTCTCTGCAGGCCAAACATGCACTTACTGACCCTCGCCACTAACATCATTTCCCAGGACCAAATTCAGTCTCTCACAAAAATTCACAGCTGTTGTGAAAATTCATTTGATGCCATTTAGCCCATTTTGAAGCTTTTGAAACGGCACAATTTTTCCCACACAAGGACATGGGTGTACTTAGATTTGCTCCGACCATGCAGGACACAAACTCATTCACAATGATACCGTCAGTCACATCATCCAACTCTTTCCTCATGTGTTCCTCATGTGCCCAAACTACACTCATTATTATCAAAGTTTCTGATGACCACAGAGACTGCAAAGGGCTCATTGATGTCCTATGTCCCACAGGGGATAACAGAGAGTAAGTAGAGTATGCTGTAGTTTAGATTAATTTACCAGCTTCGTAGCCTAGAAATCTAGATGCACCCTTGCAGCAGCAAATATTTGTGCCTAGCGGGTAGGTCTAGCGATGCACCATATGTGTGACCAAGAATTGATAAGAGCATTCAAAATGTTCTTTGTGGAGAGAAGTACAGTAATAGCGGCCATTTAAATAGGCTTTGGCATCAACTTTGGAGTTAAAGGGATACGCCGGCGCGTCCAAACCTAACATCCCAGTGGAAGCAGTGGTCGAGTACAAGGAGCTGACAAAAAATTAGCCGAAACAATGCTA
>JASCQY010000078.1:416680-430013 GCA_030264315.1 Sardinella tawilis | reverse complement strand
TCTTTGAAAAGCATTGTTCCCCTCTATCGGCCAAACCAGCACTAAGTAACTTCAGACATTGGGTCGCGGACCTAGAGAGCTACCGTATACATCATAAATCAGTGCCTACAATTCTCCATCATGGCTTGACAATAATGGATAGCTATTTGAATGGGGATTTTGAATCGATACAATCTTTAAACGAGGAGAAGAAAAGATGCTACAGTAAGACTTCTATAAAACACAAGAATTCTATAGACAATTTATTCAACAACGAAGCAAAACTAGGTTATTTCCAATGTTGGCATGTATTCCATCAATGCATCTAGCAAGATTACCCAATTACAATAAACGTGTAATCATGAAAATTAGCCGACTCTTCAGTTCATATCATGATCATTCGAGTTGATTAACGTTAGCTGGGTATATATGGTGTTGTGTGTCAAAGAGCAGTTTAGCTATTCGTGGGTTTGGTTAGCGATTTCAATAGCTACAGTACCTTGCTAGCACCAACTTAATGTTATGAGTTGAGACTCGACAGTAACGAAGGATGCCTCGTTGAAGTTCTACTTAACAAACAGCACAAAAAAATTATCATAAAAGTATAACCGTTTCTGAGATAATATCCTGTTGTCTGAAATTCTAGCCCATTACATTCAGGCAAAAAACCCTACGAAAATTATTTAATGAATAATTTTTCATAATCATTTTCATGATGTTTGCATGTTTCAGTATCCGTACGTAAGTAGGCTACCTCTGGGAAAGAAATGTAATTTCGAAATGTAATTTCGGTTGGTTTTTTGTTCCATGTTGTCCCAAATATTGACCTGAAATTCCCTAGAATTTTCCCTAAGCAGCTACAGCTGAAAGACTTCTCTGAAAGAGAATAGGTCCCCAATTATCCCTATAATGTAATTCATCCCAAATACGCTTCAGACTTCTCTCGATCAGTCCCACTGATGCCCCCATGACTGTGGGTGTGCTCTCACAGTATAGCTTGTATTTAGCACTGTGCAGATAGGGTTCCTTGGAGTTTGATTGTGTTTTTCTTGTTGTTCATTGTTTGTTTGGTTGATTGTCTGTTTGCAAGCCCATCGTCCAAACACATCATCCAGACACATCCCATGCTTCTGAAACTCTGAAATGGAATCATTATGAAGTGGCTGTTGTGGCTAGTGGGAAAGACTCTACCTTCCCATTTAAGAGAAAAATAAATATTTCTAGTACAAGTATAAGTATTTAGAGTCCTCATGTCGGTATTGCACGAGCCCATTAAATGATTTTAATATTGCTGCACTCACTTTAATTGGAGATGGTTGATGAATGCCTCGGAAGTGTTTTTTCTTCCTTATTGTGTCTTAATATCATTGGGATAGTGGGTACATTGATTTCCTCCGAAAATGAATGTGTTTACGCCTCTGGGCTACACAAGCTTCTCTTGATTGTCTAGAATCTAATTTTAACTTAATTTCATCTTTACCCCCCCCCCAACCCACCCTTTCATCCTTTCCTTCATCCTTTTACTATCCTCTTGTTACCATGTCAACTCTCTTTCACCCTCTCTTTCTTTGGACTCTTTTCGCTCTCTCTTCAATTCTTTTTTCCTGTCCTCCTCCTCTCTTTTTCTGCTCCCTTTTTTTCTTTTCTCCCTGTAGCCGAGTGATTTCTCCATCTCGCTGAAGGCTGTGGGCAAGAACAAGCATTTTAAGGTGCAGCTGAGTGAGGGGGTCTACTGCATCGGCCAGCGGCGCTTCAACACCATGGATGAGCTGGTGGAGCACTACAAGAAGGCGCCCATCTTTACCAGTGAGCAAGGGGAAAAGCTGTACCTTGTCAAACCTCTGCTGTGACACACACACTCACACACACACACACACACACACACACACACAGATACACACTTACCCAAACAGGTACAGCACACGTACGTACCAACCCTGCCTGAAAGCAAGCCTTAGGAGTGGACTCTGTACAGAGATATATACTGTATGCCGTTTTCCTAGTGTACGACTAAAAAATGACAAGACAAATAAAGAACTTTTACCACATTGTAGCAAACCAAGAACTTTCAGTGACAACCATGATAATATCCAAACACGAACCAACAACTTGGAGCCAAATGTGAAGACCTGGTGATTGTCATGGTACAAGCAGAACTGTCGGTACGAGCTGTTTCACATCTTAATTTAGAGCGTCACGGGGCCTGTTTTTTTTTTTTTTTTTTAATTGTTTTGCTTTATTTTATGTTTATCTTAATGTGTGCCCTGCCCTTCCTACGGTTTGGTTTTACGGAGAAGGTGTCAGAAAAGAGGAATTTGCCTTCACTAAGTGACCATAGTAAAGCCCTCACTCATTGCCTTTGCTACCAGCTCACCTTCTCTCTGAGGGTTCCTCCAGCTTGCGCCTGTGGAGCATTCTGAAAGAGCTCCGGTTAGCAGCTTTCCCATTCTAGAACCTTCCATGTCAAAAACTGTTGTGTGGTGAGTGTTGCTTTTCAAGACCAGACCAGACAATATTGGTACATTGGGGAAAAAGAAGCAAAATACAAAAAAAAACTTTTCTTTCCCTAAAAACAAGGCAGGTTTTCTTATGTTTTTGCTCTTTAGAGGTGCCAGACCTACCAAAAGCACTCTTGAAGAGTTTCACCAACACTCTGTGACATCGAATGACAGAACTGATACTAAATATGAACAATTTCCAAGCAAATACACAGGTATTTTTTACAGGCTAAACTAGCTAGCTGTGCCAGCTGTGTGATGGTGTGTGATGTGATGGATGCAAAGCACACGTCTGAGAGCCGTCTCAGGAAATGGACCCGTCCTCTCAACAGTGTGTTTCATCCGTCTGAGGGAAAGCAAAAGAGTGCCATCCGGTGGCCAAACGCGGAAGTGACAAGGGAAGCCAGTTTTCTGTTTTCAGTTGAATGTTTGTGGATGATGTGCAACCAAATGTGCCACTCTTGTAATCACTCGTGTGTGAACCCCCCCCACACACACACACACAGTTTCATATTTCCTGTTTGAAATCCTCAGATCAGAGTTATAGTGTATGTATTTATCTATGGCCACTGATTAAAAAGCAAATATACATGTAAACACAAACAAAAAAACACTATGTTTACCAGTAAGAGTCAACATACGATTGCCCACCCGTCCTTTTGATGTCAGAATGTTATTGAGCATCGTTATTTAAAATGTTTTCATCTGTATGTCTATTTAAAACAAGAGGAAGAAGTAATAAGGTGCATATATAATTTAGTTCCAGACATATAGTACTGTACAAATACAGTGTGGTTAGAAGTGGGAGACATTTGTTTCAATTAAAGATCTTTTTTTGCAAAAAATAACTGAATTCGGTTTGAGTTATGTTAGGCTCGATGCTTCAGTGTGACGGTGGTATTTGGAAACTCATATGGCATTGATATATGGTCAGGTACTACGTTTTGCTATTAGAGTCATCCTTTTTGGCAAATGTTAAATGGACTGCATAAACCGCCTTTCAACAAAGCTCTTTACAACAAGGTTTTTGGCTAACAAAAAATTATTCTGTATTTACACAAACCTTTTAAAGGAGACTTTAATAATATATATTATTATAATATTATGCAAAGGAATATAAGCTTTTTTTTTTTTACCGTGATTTCAACTTTTTGATTTTGATCTTTATTTTTCGTTGTACACTTCAGCGCTCAAAATGTTTAGGTAAGATGTAGGTTCCTGAATTTAGCCATTGGCTGTTTAACATGTTAAAATCTGTTATTAGCTTATTTGGGCTTCAAAACTAACTTCTGTTTGCTTCAAACATGGTTATTCTCTCTGCTCACACTAGGAGCTGGCACATTGGTATATAGACCGATTCATGTATCTCCCAGTAGATGGCGCTAATTGAATAACATTGCCATTCTGCTGCCCGCTGTTCTCACTAGCACCAGACTGACCACCTTCCAAAGCGGCCAGTATGATCCCTCAGTAATTATACTGTTATGGCCATCTTGAAAGATCTCTGGAGGCCAAGGGTCTCCAGGCTTTTCTCCTCCAGGAGCTACTTTGACTAGATCAATGTGACAGAGACTACATTTACTCTACTACTATTTTACATCAGTATTATTGATAGTCTTAATGATGAATGTTAAATTATTTACCATCTTAGACTCTTACAATGCAGTGCTAACACATTGAAAGTGTAATGAAAGTTTGCAGGGAGAAAAGTTTCGTCTGCCCTTTATTGGTGTGCTTTACCAACTCTATCAACTGTCATCCAAAACTGGAATCATTTTGCACCAGACAGGGCAGGATGTTTGAAATTGATTTCATGGTATTTTAACAGGTTTAAGCCCAGAAATGTAGATGTACTGTTTTTGGGCTCATCTCTAATCAGGCTAACCTTTTGGGACTGTTATTAGATTATTTACTATGTCCTTTGACCCTTTGGAGAGCTCCTCTTAAGCAGGTGTGAGCTGCTACTAGCTCCTGAGCTAGCTGTTGGAGACCCCTGCTGTAGGCCGTATAGGTATTGGGGTGGGGCTGGTGTACCGTTTGGACAGTTTGGACCCATTGTAAATCCCTCCATCATGCCGTTTCACCCAATACATCAGCAACCTAACCCTGACCCTAACCCCATGATTATTGGAGAATTGGAGCTCTCAACATCAACAAAAGTAAAGGGACAGTTTTCATATAAATTTTGTGATATTCCAATATCCAATATTTTTGTTTATTACCATTCCAACCCTGATCCTAATTACTTGCTTGGTTTGCCTGGCCCATTGTTACAGCCCTGAGTCTCTCGTGCTGCAGTAGAGGTCAGTATTGCTGTTGGGACTCTCAACACTATTGGTAAAATAGAAAGATTTTGAGGCAGCTATCATTGATAGAACAAAGAAAAGTCTGCACACTTATGTCTAGGACATAGTTAGGTTCATAGTTGAAATTAGCACTTTAACATGTTTTTGCAACCTCAGACATAGTGGAAATCTATTCAATTATGCAGCCATCCTCTACTTTGTGTTTTTTATATACTTATAGAAGTAGATTTAGTAATAATCAAATAAATATTAACAATAGCAATAAATAATAGCAACGATTTATAACAGCAATGTTATATAACAACAGTAAGCAATATTATATTATTACAATTTAATTAGAACCCTAGGCTATTTTCGGGGTAATTTCACTCAGTCATTATAAGGCCCATCAAGACATGCATCATCTTGATTTTTTCAGGACAGTCTGGGCTATCCAAATCAAGCAGTGTTTGATGTGTCAACACCAGTGTTGGGGAAGTTACTTTTTAAAAGTAGTGTCAGCTCGTTACTCGTTATGTCTTTAAAAAAATAACCTGTTACTTTACTTCGTTACCATTTATGGAGAGTAACTTTTTACTCTACTCGTTACTTTTCCGTTACTTTTCTGTTCTAGTTGGTAGAGCACTATAATGCCTATTTGTTCCTATGTCTGCAGAAATACTATGCAGGCTCACACTCCTCCCCCTTTGTCACTCACACACCCTGGCTCCCCTTGTCTCACCCTCACTCACTCGCGCTGCTTTGTTCTGAAATAAATTTACTTGGTCCAGTGCAATTTAGCCTATTGGAGATTTAACATCACTCGCAGGAGAATAAGGAAATTTATGCAAAGCTAGAGCAAATTGTATCAGCTGCGCCGGCTCCACAGACTACATGACAGCTAATTGCATCAAAATAAAAAAGTTTCTGGGCAGGCGGTGTCCAGTCACGGTGTCCAGTTAGCCTTGATTCACGAGTTGTGGGAACACCTCTATCTCTCAAAAGTTAGCGCTGCTTCCCACTTGCCACCACGATCGTTCTTCATGCCTCTGTCTCGTTGCCTATATTGTTTAGAATGAGAGCTCGAGACTATTGCGCAAGTGTGCGGCTGTAAGGGCACTGCTGCTGTCAAATCTCTCCCTGGGAAAAGTAATGTTGCGAATTGAAAAAGGAACTACGTTTCGTTACCAAATTTTCAGAAGTAGCGCGTTACATTATTTTTATCCCAAAAAAGTAGTTAACGTTACGTAACGCGTTACATAACACGTTACTTTGTAACAAGTTACATCCAACACTGGTCAACACTTACATGTGGCTGAAATCAGCCTTAGAATCAACAAAAAATCGTAGAATTTATAACGAAGATTATCTCATGAACCTTTCATCATAGGAACTAGCGGAACTAGTTTTGTAGTTTCAGTAGATATGCCTGTGATTTCTGAGCGCCAAAAAATGACGGAGCAATCGGACAGAGAAGAAAAGGTGTGGCCGTGGCACGAGTGTGTGTATGTGTTGTTATATAATAGCCTAGCTGTAACATTAAAATTTACACTTACTGCATTCTTGCTGGTAAGAGGTATCCTCTTAGAACCATAAACCACAGTAATATCCTTTACTGTGCTCTGTTTTTGTAATATGTTGGGTTGGTTTTTACTGCAATATAACATGGTGTTTTCTCTGAAACGGGACACTGTTGGACCAAATTTTTTTGCCACAAGATAAAAGAGGTCCTATAAAGCCCATTTCCATTCTATACTCAATTTCGACCTGATATGTAGTTACTGCGTTCTTGATTTTTAGGGCAGTATAAATGATGTATTTCAACACGCTCGCCATGGACAAAGACCTAAGCATGCTGTTCTAAATATACACAGCACATTTGCAATGAATATCTGACCTTTGAGGGTGTTGTTCGATGGCAAATATCTTGGTTACAGTGTGTCAGGGTTGTGGTATGTGATACGAGGGCCCGTCACAGCCGCTTGCACCTTTAATTTACTTGTCTTCTTTCTTTCAGAAGCTTTCTAGTAGTCCTGCACCTTGACACAGATAAGCAGTGATTTTTTGCTTTGAGACATTGATTGTTGAAATTCTGTGGCAAACCAATACTTTCTCTTGTTCCTCAAACTCCGAGCCTAATTGCTGCCAGGTTTGCCCACCTCATGGCGACAGCCCTGTATCTTTTGTGCAACAGGGAGATCAGTGGAGCTCTCAACATTATTGGCAGTTGCCTGAAGAAAATATAAAGATTTTGAGACGGTTATTATTGAAAATGTATTGTAAATAAATTAATTGTAAATAAATGTATTAAAAATGTATTGTAATTCATTTTGGTAAACCAGTTCCCTCAGTTGTCCCATTCAGATAAGCGCCCTAACCGAAAGCCTGGTAATTGAATTGCCTGGTTTGAATGCCCCATTGCAGCCGCCCCTCTGCACCCGGGTGGCTCCTCACAGGTAGCCTACAGTCCAGTACAGTGAGATTAGTCTCGCTCTGATGACTGAAGTTGTTCCCACCGTCAGAAAGTGATGCCTGCAGTGGATTAACCCAGCCTTAATCCAGGGGTAGTCACACTGTTGGCCAGCCTGGTGATGAGGGAGCAGAGGGGCGCTTTAAGATGGACTGAGCCTTTGGTGGTCTCTGCCTGTGAGAGCACCTCTCACGTAGGTTAAAGATACAGTACAGTATGTGGTTGTGGGAGGTTGTGCGTGTGCGTGTGTGTGTGTGTGTGTGTGTGTGTGTGTGTGTATGTAATGTTATGTGTGTGATATTACAAGTCTGCACTGCAGAGTCTTGTTTGTTATTTTTGTGTAATATTTTTAATAACTTTCTTGCATATTTGATCAAATAACTGCTTGTCCTTCAATACTGTACAGGTACACAATTTTGCCTTTACATATTATGCAACTTAGCAGTTCCCACTCTTATTCCAATCCAATTCTTGCACGCTTTTTAAGATGATACATGTGTTTATGTCCCACACAAAGACCCCTTTGTAGACTCTCCCTTGGGTCAAATTAGGTCAAAGCCCCTTAGAGCTCTGGCTTTCGCCTTCTTAGGAGAACTCTCACAGGGTTAGAGCTATTTGGTTAGACAGTATATCTGGGCAATTATTATATATGAAGAGTTCAGATGCAAAACCCTCTACGTCTATTTGCGATGTATATTTATAATATATATTTATAAATAATTTTGATAAACTTTATAATCTGGATTGTTGGCCACTGCTTCCCGTGATGTCCAGGACGACCTCTGAGTGAACCTCGCATTGGCTCTGGAACATTTAAGGTCTCTGTTCCACAAAGGTGTTCTTTGAGTAGAGCGGAATGCCCCTGCCAAGGTGCGAGAAGTTGAGGGGACGTAGGAAAGAGACAGCTAAACCCACAGGGATGAGAGCCAGGGCATGAAGCGTGCATGTGAAAGACAAACATGGCACCACAGACCCATATAGGCCTACACACATACACACACACACACGTGCCCTAAGGCTAAAGAATAGCGGAACAGCCTGGACATCACCACATCCAGTAGCTGAGGCATAGCAGCCGAACGTCTCTTGAGTGAGTGAGTGTGTGAGAGTTTCATGCTCTAGGAAATTGATGCAAAACTGTTTACTATTAATGTTTTGAAGTATGAAGCTTTTGGCTCTCTTTAGTGTTGTCAAGGTCTTTTAAATCTGAGGTTATTAAAGAAATGGTGTTTTCTAAGTGTGCTTGATATGATGCAAGATGGTTATTATTACCTATGATGTTGATTTACTTTATCTGTCCCGGCTAGTTGTGGTCGTGTGTTTGAAAGGAGATCACCATGATGTCTCGCCTCAGCTTGCTCCTCTGTGCCTTTCTGCTGGGAGTCCTGTGGATGTCAGGTAAGGCAGTCACATGTCATACCACTTGGAACACTTCCACTGCACTAACAGGTTCTAAATTCTGTTCCAAAGTTTGTTGCTACTATTTTCATTTGTTAAGGTGAATCAGGAGATGAGACATACAGAAGCATGACCAAACATGTCTTTGGAGTGGAAGGCTAAATGTAAATGGCCAGCCTCTTACAGTAGATTGTAGGAAAGTCAAGTCAAAGTTCCAAGTTTCTGTGCTCCAAAGGGCATTTGTCAGATTCTGTAGGGACAAGAGCTACAAATAGCTTGACCTGTAGATAGATAGATAAAGAGAGATACAGAGAGAGATGCTTTTGAGCAATTGAGGAAAACTGTGTGCGTGTGTGTGTGTGTTTATGTATGTGTGCGTGTATGTGTGTGTCTTTGTGTTCCTTAACATTTAGGTTTTACATCCTGTTACATTAATTGCGTTACTGTGGCTGCTTGCATATCTTGCATTGGGGAGGAGATGCCTAAAGTACACTATCGCTGTCACACTTTAGTACCAAGCTCTCTGTACCGTATGCATGCCACACCGACACCTTCCTTATACTTTATTAAGTGCACTTTGTCAATAGATGTCTACCTTACAGTATGTTACTGTGGAAGAAAATACCTGTGGAGTTAAAGTGAGGTTGGGGCCTTGGCAGAAGGCAGTTAGAGGGAAGAATAAAATTAATAAAATGGCAATTCCATGAAAAATTAATCTTTTGTCTAAAGACAATAAAATGGCATTCGTTTTTGTATGTACTGTATGCTTGTATTACATTCAAGAATGTACAGTATTTGTATCTTTATTCAACTTTCTAGGTTGTAAGAAAAATACAAAACATAATAATCAAATGATACTGTGCTTGTTCATGCTCTGTGATGTATGTTCAATGTCACTTCCATACTGAAAATCTTTTGCTTTTACACTTCAACCAATATATTAATCTGCCTCCTGGGTGTTGATAGTTACATTTGTGCTCCTAGAGAAAGGCAATCATGACACACATGTTGATATAAATGTCAAAGGAAACACACTGTGTGTGAGATCACTCTAACCCCCATTCCTATTTCCTCTGCAGAAGTAAAGTGCAGCGAGGATTCAGGTGAGTGATTCTCCAAATTGACTTTCACTCATAGCAGAGCTAACATAGAGTTGGCTGACCTGGGTCAGCTGGAGGATGCCTTCTCTCCCTCTCTCTCTCCCTCTCTCTCTCCCTCTCTCTCTCCCTCTCTCTCTCTCTCTCTGTATATGTGTGTGTGTGCATGTGTTTGCATGCTTGTGCGTGTGTGTGTGTGTGGCTATAACATAAAAGAACACATCAACTGTGAGTCCTCATAAACTCACTCTTGACTGCATGCTGCTTTTGCCTTGTTGCCTCTCCCATGCTTAGTCACAATCACGCAAAAATCTTGGGGAATTCAGAGCTGAGCATTCCTCATGTCTTGGTCGACTGAGGATGCAGGTTCCTGTTCCACAAATCTAAGCAAAGAATGCACTCTCTAACAAAATATATCTATGTTGGCTATCTTAAAGTCTTTAAATGTCTTGATGAATAAGAGCATTTGCAGGTTCTCACAGGTCTTTCATCTTTTGTAAACTGGAGAGATAAAAAAAATTTATGTTTATGAAAAAAAGTTTATGAAAATTAAGAACATTGAAATTGCTTAAATGTTCTTTTTCACTGTATTAAAAAAAAACGTGTTCACACATAAAAATAATTATTTAAATTCACTAAGTTAAAATTAACTTTAGTGTGGAGTTGGATATCTACAGTAAGAAGGTGTGAAGACCTTTAATTGGAATGATTGCAATTAAAGATTTACATAAAAATGTAAATGCGTTCTGCAGACTTGAAGATGATTTAAGGGTTTATCTCTGCTTGAAACAGAGTGATCTTTTGTACCACTTCAAGACCTGCATAAAGTACTTAAATATGTTTTGTTTTACAGTAAGTTTACTGCTGCCATGATGTTTATAACTGCTGTATAATTACGGTTCTAAAGAGGGTCCTCACACAGTATCTTGCAAAGTTTATGAAGCATTTTGATTGAATTTAAACATTAAAGACAAAACCGGTGTGAATAAATCCAAAGACTTGTTTCAGGTCACAGAGTGCTGTCGGTGGGAAAAAGAAAGCCAAAATTTGATACAACATTGACCAAATAGTGAACCAACATGCACTGAAATGGGCTTTTAATTTAATTCTCCTACATGTATGCTCAATTCAGTTAACATTAGCTGCTGGTTATTTGCTGCATCAAATTTTCAGATTCTTTTTCCAACGGACAAACACCTGGACCTGGAACAACAAGACAGCTGTCTTCTTCATGCGCACTGTTCCCTTTTTTATGAGATTGACCTGTGTGATTGGTCACCCATCTTGGTTCTCACCCCTCTCTCTCTCTCTCTCTCTCTCTCTCTGATTGGCTGCGAGCAGGTGTGCGGGAGACGCACAGTATGCCTAACTGGGCCCTGACGTCCTCGGACTTCTTTGGCTGGGTTGAGGAACTGCGATCCCATGCTGGATACGACAAGATCCAGGATCTGGCCAGGACCTTCTGGGCCCACTTCCCCTCCGCCAGCCGCCTGGGCTACGACCCCCCGGCCCCTGAGGAGTAAGAGTTCACCGCCCAGCACAGCCCAGCACAGCCCAGCACAGTCCAGCCCAACACGTGTTCCTCTCTCTCAGGCCTCGCTATAAGCTGGACCCCCTAAAGACTTTTACAGCATACGCTCCTGTCCTGAGGTAGGGCATGATCTCTAGGCTACAGTGTATTGTCCTTCTGACCAATAGAAATATTTGGTCAATGGATTTGGATGAAGAAACTTTATCAGAGCACACATTTTACAATAAAAAACTACAACTTCAGACGTGTCTTATCATTTGTGGCATTCAAGCATGATTCAAGCATGATTTGTGGCATTCAAGCAAGCAATGTCGTGTTTGTTGTTTTCTGTCAGCAAATAATGAAAGACAAATACTAAAAGGTCTGACGCCTAGGAAACATTCATTTTCCACTTAAAATTTCATGACAATATTTCACTGAATCTGTAACAATCTCACAGTCAGTCAGGATGTAGGATAGAGCTTTTTGATGCAATAAAAGTGCACAACATCTGAAAATATATGCATGCATACAGTACATCCATTTTTGAAGATACAGTAGGTCTGACTAAATCACTGGTAGAGGGGATGTTCTGTGGATGGATGGTCTTATATGAAACTGTTCAATATTCTGGCCCTGTAGCAGCACATGTTAAATCCTCAGACTGCTTCTCCCTCTACCAGAGGCCGTTCACAGGTGTGGGCTCCCCTCTTAAAGGAATGTGTGGCTTAAGGGCTCCAGCAGTCCTGCTAGCTTGCCTGAGGCCTTTTGCTTTTTCCTCATCTCAGACAGTAAAGGCCTGCACCTCAGGGCAGAAGGCTTGCCCAGGTTGGGGAGAGGAGATGGATCATTAAAGAGGGAAGAATAGTATGGCAGGGCCGTTTGCAAGGGTGTGACTGAACAGTCAGGAGGAGTTAGAGGGATTATCCAGGATGAATCAAGCTAACCCATAGCCCTGTTGTTTCATGTTGTCGACTGCTGGTGGGTATACAGTATAGTAGGGATGAGAATTTGGTACAACATGGACCAACAAAACAAAATGTCAGCTGATGCTAACTGATTAGGGCAAGGAAGTTTTGTTTACATTTGTTCATCAGTTATTGTTAGCTACCCGTTTGTAAATTTGTTTATTTTTTAAAAGATATTTTTGGTGCTTTTATGCCTTTATTCAGGTAGGCCAGTTAGAGAGAGAGAGAGAGAGAGAGATGGGGAAGGATCGAGAAATGTCCTCAGGTTAGTACGGCATCTTGGCCAACTGAGTCACAGCGCCCTTGCCCATTTGCAAATTTGGTCTACATTGTACCAAATGCTGACCTTCTTATACCTACAGCAGTAGTCAGGAGTCTCAAAGAACAGAGATATGGGCTGATGATGCGACAGACCTCCAGATATTTCCGATAGCAATTGCCTTCCATCCTACTTGATTGATTGACAGTTGATGGTTTACAGTTTGTGCTTGTACAGTAGTGCTTCTATATCCTGTTGTATGTGAATAGTTGAAAATGGGCCTTTCGTTTTGTATGTCCCTACGGCTCCCAAACAAAGTGTTGATGCTTACACTAACAGCAGAGAAGGCCCCAAGAGAGTCTGCATTTACGGAAGTCTGCGTTTGCGGCGTTTGAAGGGCACAGATACAGCATAGTGAGTTTAAATGCTCTTCCTCTGTGGCTTTTCTGTACCTCGACACAGGGGAAATCTGTTGACAACACCTCAGTGTGTTTACATGTTCTAAACATTTTCAAACGTTTGCATCACTATCCCTTGTCCTCCTGGAAAAAAGCCTGTCCATTCTTACACTAAGGTACGCTGGGCTGATATCTAATCACATTTGCAAAGCAAAAATGTTTGTGGAGGGGCAGATCTAATTGGCTAACAAGGTAAAATGATAATTCTGCAAACAGAAAGAAAGCGTGGGCATACATATGTATGGGGCACATGTTGTGCTTGACAGTCCAACTCAATAACAAACAGATGGTGCTTTGGATGAGAATTGAGGTTTTCATGGTTTGAGGTTATAAATGTGATTCTGCTGCTCTCTCGAAGAGTGAAATCTAATAGTTTGCTTTGTGGCTCGGGGGGGGGGGGGGGGGGGGGGG
>JASCQY010000078.1:393944-404365 GCA_030264315.1 Sardinella tawilis | reverse complement strand
CACCCCCCCCCCCCACAAAAGGAGCAGAGAGCCAATAGGAAGGTGTAGGGGCCAAAAGGACAGGGCAGAGGGCCAATAGGAAGCACAAACCCGGCTGTTGTGGAGTCTGCATGAAGGCAAACTGCTGGTACTGCCACCTAATTCTGAGGACATGAGACTCCCCTGGAGGCCAATAGGCAGCGAAACAGAAGGAGGATGGAGAGAGAGAGAGAGAGAGAGAGAGAGAGAGAGAGAGAGAGAGAGAGAGAAGGTGAGTGTGTGAGCGAGTGAGTGAATGAGTGCAAGAGAGAGGCAGACTTTGGAGAGATGGTAGGAAAGAAAATTCCTTCCAGCAACAGCTATAACTAGCAGATGCATAAAAAAGTGGGTATTTCTTTTTTTTTTGCGGAGGACTCTGCCAGTGTAAATATATGACACCCCCCCCCCAGAAGAGACATTTTTAGTATGAGATTTAGCAGAAAGCTTAAGCTGACAAAAAGACATATGCGTGAGGGAGATGGGGAAAAAATCCCTGGCTATGGAAGAGGAGGAGGAGGAGGAGGAGGAAGAGGACTGAGGGACACTGGAAGCTTGCAGGTGCCGTCAAAACACTAGTGCTTCAACAGACACACCAGATGTGCTTCTGTTTCCAAGACTACGGTACATTGCCACAGCAGAAAGCCACACTGGCCATGAGAGAGCAGTAATTGCAGCCGTAGTACTTTAGTAATACAAGGATTTTACAATAGTAATACTCTAATAATAATTATACTTTATAATATAATACTAATATTTTATGCGTCCCAGTGCTGCAACTGATTTGCAGTGCTAGCACCTACATTTATACATAAAGCTCACTCACATTTCCACAAACATTTCACAAACACAAAAGATTTGATCATGTGGATATAATATAAAATTAAATAAATATGGATTGTAATCCTCCCCTCTCAGGAAAAAAAGAGAAAAAAAGTTGACCTTTCCCATCCAAGGACAAGGAAAATCTGAACTTAGATCTTGATGAGTGGCAGGAAAGCGAGGGAGTGTCTTGCTGGTCACTATTTCCAACCAGATCAGAGTGTTTTTGGCCCTTGTGGGAAGAGACCTACAATACAGTAAGCCTCCAACGAGAGAGAGAGAGAGAGAGAGAGAGAGAGAGAGAGAGAGAGGGGGAGGGAGAGAGAGAGATAGGGAGAGAGAGAGAGAGAGAGAGAGAGAGAGAGAGAGAGAAGGAGCTGGCACAGAGGAGTAGGAAGTACTCACCCTTAAGCTTCCGCGACTGCCCACTGACATTCGCTCCTCATCGTCTGATATCTGAGAGGGCAGACACAAGAGAGGAGAGAAGATTAGAGGCAGAGATACAACTGAGCAGAAAAGACTACGGGCTACACTTACCCATGCCTTCAGACACACACACACACACACACACACATATAAACCAGGTACACACTTTGAGAACACACTTTAGAGCACACTGTCCTCAGGGTCTGACTGAGGCCGTTTCCTCAAGGATGCTACGCTAAAGGCTAACGCTAACTACACTGATGCTAAACACTGGTAGCATTCTAGAGGGACTAGTAAGAAAGAAAGGATGGATAGAGGAGAAGAACGGAAGGGAGGAAGGGATGGGAAGAGATGGCTAAGGGACGAAGAGGAGAAGAATACAGACCGAGGTGTTTCTCCGTGAGTGGCGCGAGTACCTCTCACTCTCCTCCTGAAAGGAAAAACAGGTAAAAAAGAAAAAAGGAGAGGAAAGCAAAGCAATGAGGTCATAGGTCATAGGTCATAGGTCAGAAGAACAGAAGATTGTACCCACTCTTAGCCAAAGACACCTGAACAGGGAAACACAGAGTTCATTTCAGCCGTCTGACCACAGATTACAGGAGCAAACAGAGGCAAGAGGCAGATCACACGGGCCAACATGCATCTACTTATTTCAGGTCCAATTCTGTGTGTGTGTGTGTGTGTGTGTGTGTGTGTGTGTGTGTGTGTGTGTCTGTGTCTGTGTGTGTCTGTGTGTGTGTCTGTGTGTCACATGCTAGTGAGGGGGTGTTGTAAGAGGGAATGGAAGGGTTAACACTCCCAGCTAGCTTTAGGTCATGCAAGTGGCATATAATCCCACTTTGTGACTGAAGTGAACACACACACACACACACACCACAGTCTGAGAAGGACTTCAGACCCCCTGTGGTTCCAAAGGGATCTAGTGGAATGCTGATCAGCTCAACGCGAATCCACACGGACAAGCCGCATTTCCCTGCGCACAGACCCGAAAAATCCCCCCCCTCCACCAGCACAATAATCAGCAGCATCCCCACCCACCACAGTAAAATAATATAGAAAAAATTGACAGGCATTGACTGTTTTCTTCTCCACATACTCCATTTCTGTGGCTTTACAGTGAAATCTCTCTCTGTAATTATGATCCTCAGTCTTGACGGTCCTTAATCACATGCTCAATGCACACTACTCACCATAGTAGGCTAACACTTAGAACTGTACAGTATGTCTAGATCGGGCCATACAAGCATGCAACATCTGGCTAATATGGACTCACTACGACTCTATGAGCTAGCAAGACACATTTAGCATGCTAAAGCAACTCCTACCATCCACTGTTCAATATGGCCCCACTTGCTGTCCAGACCATAGTGCTTCTGAGAGCCCGGGAGAAGAGGAGAGGAGAGGGTGTTTGAGACAGAGAAAGGGGGAACACAACGAGAGAGAGAGAGAGAGAGACAGAGAGAGAGAGAGAGAGAGAGAGAGAGAGAGAGAGAGAGAGAGAGAGAGAGAGAGAGAGGGAGAATGTGTGAGAGAGAAAGAGAGGGACAGCAAAGAACAGTGAAACAGAGAAGAACTGAGAAGAAAACACACACTACCCAGTGATTGTTGACAAAAGCTAAAAGGTTAAAATTGATTGTCTTAAGCGAGACGCTATAGGCTCTCTCCACACTGGATTGCTGACGTTAGGACATAATAATGATTGTCAGATAACAGTGTGAGTTTGCTGCAGACAAGAGGATATGGGGGACTTCAGTCCTACCTTAGGGACAAGATGGATCTTTACATGCGATGGCATGACATGAAAGAGACAGAGATGGAAAAGAGGACAGAATATACAAACACGGATTTAGGAGAGTACAAAATGAGGATCTTGTACAACACATGATGACAAAATCTTGGGATAAGTCTATACACACAATGAGTCTATACACTAATAAACTACCTATTGAAATGATTAAAAAAAAACATAGGCTACTGCAGTAATGTGCTTTCTTTTTCTCAGTTTTGATATGTCAACAACAACAACTGCAGTCTATACAAGATCCATAGGCACAAGCCCAGTTGTCTGTCTTACCCACCACAATCACACCACATCTCAAGGTAGAGCCACAAAAACAAAAACAACAACAAAAACAACAACATGCGTCCACTCCAGTCCGCCAGAGAGTTATAGGTTACTCCTCCTGTTTCAAGGCGCTAGCAAACTCTAACTCTAACTCTAAGTAGCTCCCAGCTCCTGCACTTGTGCTTAACAGGAGCGTGACAGGAGGAGTGGACACCCACACATACATGCTCTAGCCTTACAGTAGGAGTAGTAGTAGGTTAGAGCCCAGTAATCTGGTGAGGGCTTCTTTAAGGGTTTTTATAGAAAAAGAAAAAACAACTGCAACAGAATACCCTGGCTTTCGCTTGAACATAATGCTGTGTTTGTTAGCAAGCTAATTTAAATGAATCTCTGTTTCCTACTGGTGTTGATACCTCATAAATCCTGACTGACACTGTCACATGCATCGGTGACACTCTGAAATGTCTGTTAGCCACCTCCAAAAGCTAGCCTACTACAGAGCTGAACATGGTCACAACACATAAGAGTGACAGGGTCTGCTTATTGGGTTTGGTATCATTCAATTCCATCAATTCAACAATCAATTCAAATTCTATCCTTACTGATTCCCAATTCAGCTTTGTCTTTTGACTCTTAGCGGTTCCTCATTTCAATTGAAAAAGGTAAAAAAAAAAAACGTTGTGTTCTAACTGTAACTGAAGTACTGTTTTGTTCCACACAAGGAGCATCAATAAATAGACACTCATCTGAATTGATTGTTAGAACTTAATTCAACATTTGTAAAACTGAATTTTTACACACCAAGTAGTCTACTTAAGATTTCCTATACCAAGTTCCATTTTTTCAGCTCTACAGTTCTTGGCTCTTGGTTTCCAACACTTGTAGAGTTGCAGGGTTTCACTTCTTTACCTCTTTCTGCTGCCGCTCCAGTTCCCTCATGCGGATTTCCCGAGCCTCGGCCCTGGCCGCCCGCTTGGCAGCCAGACGTGCTTCAGCCTATGAGAGAGAGAGAGAGAGAGAGAGAGAGAGAGAGAGAGAGAGAGAAAAGTTATTGATTGTGAGAAAACAGTACCATCAGAGGGTTTCAATGCAAAAAAACCTGACATACAGTAAGAAATAGCCAACTGCAGAAAAGACAAATTCAGATCCAACAAATGGCAGAGGGAATTACCACTGGTAGGAGGGATCTCATCTGGACTCCTGAGAGCCCCTTACTTGCGGAATTTAAGGAGTAAAGTGGATGCACCAGAGTACTGGCTGAGGGGCTTTACAAGCAGATGCCATTCCAGTCCTCTCAGGTCAATCTCACACCTCCATGATTTCATCATGACACCCATTGTTCAACTCAACTGGTTAATGAACTGCCTGCAGTATCAGTTAAGTGAACAGTTAAGTGGCCTCTTACAGAAGTCTGGCCGTGTAATGACTCTTTTTCCACAATGCATTGATACCTGGGATGTTGTGAATGTAATTTTGTGTATTATTTTATTTACCCGTACACACTGAAGGGATTGAGACATATACATGTGATTGTTTTAATTTTTTATCATTGTTAAGGTCAAGGGAAGATTATCCCACTCTCAGTCTATGAAGTGGATTTATGTCCTCTGGTAAACAAAAACATGTCAAGACAAAAACAAGCCCCCAACCTCACCTTCTCAGACACATATGTAAACACACACGTAAACCATCTCTTTTTATTTCTCTCTCTCTCACACTCTCTCTGTCTCTCTCTCTCTCTCTTTCCCCCCTCCTCACACACACACACACACACATACACACAGTGAACATGAAAGTCCCAAATCACACATTCCGCACAACACCAAACATGTTCACGGAATTCTTGACATAACTACAGGTCTCAGTGACCAGTCATTACCTTGGAGAAGAGGTGACAAAAGCATTTCCAGCAGTAACCAACTGACAGATAATCTCATATACAGTTCAGCAGTGTCCCTGAAGACCTACTGTAATGTGCTGATAGTGTCATATACTGTGCAGCTCAGCAGTGACCAACTGTGTTGGGCTGTCCCTTGGACTAATGCACAATGTAACCGACGTGCCTTTACAATAGAAACCTACATCACATCCTGCTATCAATAACTTGACATCAGGTCTCTACTGCCTGACAACAGCGGCAAGCGCTAAGATCTCCACTTTCCAAAATATTCAAAAATTATGTATTTATTGTGCCTCTCATTTAGTAACAATAATAAACAGTTTTGTTGTTTGCAACTGACTAAGGACAATATAACAGACATAATGGATAACATTAACCCAACTGCAACTGTCCTTGCGGTACCTGAAAATCTAATTTAGGCCATTTGATAAATCTCTTGTGTCATGACAAAATATGCCACTCCTTTCAAGGCTACAAACTCTGAGCGGGTTGCATCTGATCTGTGCCAATCAAAGGTGAGAAACAGCTGAATACATCATCAGTTGAATCAACTGGAAAGGCACAAAACTCCTGGGGAGTCTATCTCTTACTGTAGTTGGTTAAAAATAATACACATTTAAAATATTTACATAATCACCACTCTAGAATCGTGGGTTGTGTGCACTGCTACACTGCTATGCTCCACAAGAGGGCAACTTGCTTGGGAGTCTCCACTGAAAAACATGGCCCAGAATGACCCACCATTTCAATGTGACAACAGGCACAAACCATCCATCCAGCCACATCCATCCACTCATGGGACAATCACTCAGAGGATCTTAGCTCTTTTATCTGTCAAAAATGTCCCCTCATTTCTGGGAGAATATCTTCAACACCTCCTCTAATTCATCATCCTAAGCAATTCTGTTTGGGTTTTAGATGGACATTTGTGACTATTTGTGTTTGAGATAAAAAGCTTATCACGGCTCATTCCAGCCAGTCGGACATCAGAGCAGCGTAATCCCTGACAGACAGCACAGCCCATTCATCTAACATACTTTTGAGGGAAGAACAATTATCACTTTACCCCTACTGAGATTAAATAATCTGAATCATCATCTCAGTATTAAAGAGTTCTTCAGATAATCCACATTGGAGTGAAGGTCTTCATTACAAAAGTTAGTTAACCAACTTTCTTGACTAAAATATTAAGGAAAGCAAAACTTTATAGTAAAACTAATATTGTTGATGAAAATTGGTCTAGGCCCTCTCAAATCACATCACATTTTTTTTAAGTTTGCATGTTCAGCAAGCGCATTATTATTGTGAATGATGGTTTAAAATCTGGAAGCAGTTGGTGTTAACTCAATTTCAAAGAAAGAACACATTCCTGTTATATTACACGATGACAACAGTCATTGGTAGAATACAGAGGAGACCTCCCCCTGTTTGTAACAGTTATACTCTTTAATGTTGGATGAGTGGTTGCATTCGTTTCCTGGGATTTCTGTGATTTTGGAAATCACCAGCTATGGGAGAATGGCCAGAGTGATCTGCCAGAAGAAATTGAAATGCGCTCATGTTGTCTGCATTCCCAGACTGGGTTACAGGCCAAAACGGTGTCCAACATAAATTTATCACCAGTCTATCTGTCTGTCAGTCTATCTGTCTGAAAGTATGGATTTAGCTGAGAAATTATCCCAGATAAGCATCAAACTTGGCAACAATCTACCAAAACAACAATTTGAGCATGATAATAATTGTGCAGTTGTAAACTTACACTCTAAGCGTTACCAAGTTTATAGTGGGATTTTCAGTCAGTGTCATTATTACAACAGCATAGATCAATTGCAAGATACAAACTCCATGCGATGTGACCACATGTTACAAACCCTACAAATGCTGTACTTCACCTTTAGTCCGAGAGACAGAACTGTATCTGCTTAGACTAGTCAGTCCCTCCACTAAAAGTATAATTCTGCCGCAGAACTGCTCTCTTGTCAATACACATTTACAACATCCACATTTACAAGAGCTTAGATGGCATTGCTTCGCCTGCATGTCACTGAACCCGTTGCCCACAACAACAATGTGGGAGGTCGGTTAGCAAATGCCTTTACTAATGGGTGTTGCCACTGCTCCCTGCAAATTCACACACTAGCACTTAACTGTGAACAAATACCATAATGGCTTAGTTTAATGCGTGTATGATTGTGCTGCTACCGTGTGGATGATGTGCGTAGCCTGCAGTACTGTTGCCAGATGACAACAGGCTGAATTAATACCAATTTACACATACTGTAAGACTGATGGGACTGAGAAAGTTGGAGAGAGGAGGGACGCCTAACGCCTCAGTCATAGAGCAATCAGCGCTCCGTGTGTCTGTGTAGTAGCGGTCACCTTCCTAGACCAGCAGAGAAGCGACGGGCAAAACCACCAGCCAGCAGACCTCTTGCTACCGTGCTACCATGAGGAAACCTCCACACTCTTTTCCCAAGCCCACTTACAGGTCCTGCTGTAGGGGTCCATTGGTGCAATAGTGAGGGCTACTGGAGGCAGTGGGACATTGTGATGATACAGCAGATGGAAAAATGGACAAATGAAAGACTCTGTTTGTGCTGCTTTATGGCTGACCTGACGTGACTTTGACTGAAAATATCACCATATTTCCTCTCTTAACCTCAATGTCTATCCTCCTCTACATGAAAATCCAAAGGGATTGAAACGTTGCCATGTTTTTAAGATCCAATAAAATAAAACTTAGTGGAGCGACAACAGTGGGTGGACCATCCCCCTCCTACTGAAAACAAACTAGGCAAGATGGGCCCACTAAAGGAAATACAATTTGTAAGCTTTGTCATTTGTCATTTTCAGTGAACTACATTGAATATTACAATATATCACAATATGCATGACATCACAATGTATCGCCATACAATGCCATTGCAGCCCATTTGGCACAACACATATTGTAACATGAAGTCCTTGTCAGTTATCAACCCTAATGCAGCCACAAATGCTGATGAATCTCTCTTTAATGTAGCCCAAAGCTGTTGATCTGCCAGAGATAGCAGTGCTACAGATAAGTTAACAGTCTTGGATAGCATCAGCCAGCATAACAAAGATACAGCAGGACTAGTGATGTCAATAGCCAAACCACAACTCATCACAGAAAGCAATCTCTCTGGAGAAGCTGCCGTGGCATGGTGTCAGAAAAGAAGACTTTGGCAAATGAGGAGAAATTGAGGATTTGACAGCAAGAGGATAAGAGTCTGTTCAGGATGAACCCAACTGTATAATGCAGACAGTGTAATGGCAGCATAATCTCTTTTTTTAGCCAACTACCTCCACTGACCACCAAAGCTGTATTTCTGTTCCGAGGTTTTCATCTTGGTTTTCGCTAAACACGGAGCAGCAAGGACAGCACCTGGTCGCAAGCCAACAAGGCACGCAGGCACCAAAGACACACACACACACACACACACACACACACACACACACACACACACACACACACACACAATCTCTCTCTCTCTCTCTTTGTCTGTTTATCTCTTTCTTACAGTCACAAACACTCTCTCTCTCTCACACACACATGCACGCGCACGCAAACACATTCACACACACTCTCTCTTTGTGTGTTTATCTCTCTCACAGTCACAAACACACTTTCTCTCTCTCTCTCTCTCCCTCTCACACACACACACACACACACACACACAATAAGAAGCACCCACAGGCACACACATATGCACACACACACACACACACACACACATACACACACACTCTTTCTCTCTCTCTATATATATATATATATATCTCACACACACACTCACACATACACACTCATGCGCGCGCGCACGCACATACATTCACACACACACACTCACACAGACAGGCTACTGTCCAAGGAACACATCACCACACTAAAAGCAGAGTTGAAGCTGAATCATCATCCAGCTGCTTGTCTGTTTCCTCCATTGCTGGGATCTCTCTGCTTTTATGGAACCACAAAGAACTGGCTTTTCGCAGCTTGCTCTCAAGATGGAGACCAAGCAAAGATGGATGGATATTGCACTGAAAGTGTGCTGGGATTCGTGGGTGTGCGTGTGTTCTTTGTGTGTGTGTGTGTGGTCATGTTTATACCAGGGTAACAGTTTGAGAGCAATTTTGTTTACACACACACAAACACACACACACACACTGCTTGACTGTTCTAAACTCAGTGTCAGACTGTCACTCAGTTAGCGTGTAGACACCATTTAGCAGTTTGTAAGCTTCTTACATGGTGCACCAGTGATTAAAGCATTTTGGAGAGCCAACTGTCTTTCATGTAATGAGCCCACATTGGTATTATTTATACAATTTAAATGGTAGGGGGTCTATGGGACTCATCTGTAACATCAGACCACACTATAACATGCAAATGCCTGACAATAACACATTGCTACCAATTACAGTACGCTAATAGTACCTGATAGTTGTTTGTTCCTCGCCAAAGAGTAAAAAGCTTTTTCTTAAGTATTATAACAACCTACAGTTTTCCCACTAACATGTCTTGCTTAAAATGATAGATTCCCCCTACAACTACAAGGTGATGCAAACCAATCAGGAACCTGGTTTCCCTATTATTCTGGCTGCTTTACAAGGCTATCCTGACTAAATAAGAAGTGGTATGCCAGATTTTGTTAACCAATCAGGCTGCAGCAATCAGGGCCACCTCTCTGTCATAGGTTGACTGGGGTGAATGACACAAGCCCACATTTCAGGTCAGGAATGCAGGAATGGTATATCTGTAAACAGCTCTGCCGCTCTGGATTCTGTAGCGTTTCAGCCCTGAGCCTTTGAAGAGGACAAAAGGCCATGATCTAATCGTGACAATTCCCTGCATTTTTGTAATGGCCCAGCTGTACTCTAGCTGTTCGCTAATTTAACCAAACTTGTCATCACATCATCTTTTGTACTGCCCCCGGATTACACTGTATTTTTGGAAAAGTATTATACTTTGCCTTGTATTAATTGTGCAATGTTGTGTTTACCTGCCAAAATACAAATGAAAATAAGCATATTTTGCATGAAAAGTGTCCAAATGTGTATTGTCCCTTTTAAACAAACAAACAGACAAAAAAACAAACAAATAAATAGAAGAAACAACAGACAAATCTAACATATGACAATCTAACAGATGAACCTTGAGTTCATCTGACTGTG
>JASCQY010000078.1:362450-378319 GCA_030264315.1 Sardinella tawilis | reverse complement strand
CAAGAGCACCAGGGGCAAGGAAAAACTCCCTAATGTGGGATTTAGTTAATGATAGGAAGAAACCTTGGGCAGTTCCATGACTCAAGGGGCTGACCCAACTGCCTAGGGCCATAGAATGTCCAAATTTACGCAAAGGTAGCTATCAACCAATGGGTGTCAAGACTTACAGCTATTCAATAGCAATAGATAAATCAGTACATCTCTAAAAAATGTTTCAGGTTGCACAGTATTATGTACAAACTATTGAATATTGCTCTTGTCAAATTCTAGGCACCTGTATTATATTTTAGACCAGCCCTACTCAACCAGTGGTGTAAGCAACAGCAGTTGCCCGGGCTACTGTAAAATAGAACATTTGCTTTTACATAACAGATTTGAGGAAGCTTTTTGTCGCCCCCATGCCCCATGGTTTATACCTGCCCATGCGGCAAGGGTCGCAGACCCATCCATGATCCTTCTTGCTGTAGCGACTGCAGCTCTTGCATGTGTACAGCTGGCAGTCGAGACACTGGCGTTTGCTGTTCACCAAGAACTTGAATGGCTGTAGGCAGTGGATGCAGTGGGACTCTGCCAGATTCGACTGGGAGGCCAGGAGCTCCCTCTTACTGTCCTCCTTTTCAATCTGGGTCTTCAGCTGCCTGTAAAAAAAAACAAATGTGTCAATGATTGTCTGAATCCCAAAGAATCCCAGGCCCTGAGCCCTCAGCTAGGAGAAATCTGGCAGTGTTATTCAATCCATATCCTTGTTATTTGAGGTCCCTGAGTGCTGTCTAAAGAAATCAGAATGGGAAAATTTGACAGAATAGCAGCTAACCTTAACTGTATGGGACATACTGTAGGTAAAACACACTGAAAGTGAGTTTCTGTGCCCTATTCAGTAAGCGTTAGCTTCAGGTTTACTGTTTTGTCTATGTTGCATAAAATTTTCTCATTCTTTTTTCCGAGAAACAGCACTTGGTGACCTCCTGTAACAACAGAGCTATGAATTGATTCACTCCTTTCTCCTTTAACTGGCCTGAATCGGCTCCATGATCGGATGATTCATGCTAGTTAAGACATTGAGGGTTGAGGTCTTAAGGTTAGGCTGGGCATTAAGATTCCTACAATTAATCAACAATGACTTGCATTTTTTGTGCAATGAAATGCATTTTTAAACTTGATAAACTGTTGTAACTTGTCTCCAAGATAGTGATTTTCAGTGATAATGTTTTGGGTTCTCTTTAGGTCTATTGTCAATAATTGGTTCAGGAAATGCGGCATCTCAAGAGATGCTAGCTACCACAAAATGTATTCTATGCCCTGAGGTCAAATCAGATGCACTAATATAGCAACAGCAAGTAAACACCGAAAGGGAGATGTTCTCTGCTGTCCCAGAATTCCTTGTGTTTATACAATGCGGCCATTACTGGGAGCCTAGACACAAAACCAAGGCGAATACATATCCTCCATAGACACAGACACATAAAAGCATACACAGAGGAGTCTTTGTGACGGACAGAGAACAGCGCTCATGGTGTGTTGTTTTCCCAAGGGGAAGGCTTGGTGCTCCTCTGCCTTGTGACTCTATCATGATCATCATTCTGATCTGAGTCACAACAGGCCACTTTCACACCAACATTCCTGGCCCCAAACATATTCTATGGAAGGCACATGCTTTACATATATCCCCTCCTGCCTCTGCTGCCGACCCTGCCTGAGGGCCGCTCCCTCCGCGCCCTGTGGGCCTGATGTCTGTCATTAAACTCTTGCCCCCTTCCAGAATGACATGTTGCTTCCTCTGAGCAAATGGGCTTAAATGATGTGTCTCAGACAACTAGACTAAGTCTGAGTATTTGTGTGTTACAATAATGATTATATGTAGCCTAATAAAGTTATGCTATAATAAAACCCTTTTTCAAATCTGATTGGTGACCATTGTAGTTCATACATCCTCACCCCAGCCTCTCCTCTTCTTTCTTCCTCAGATTAAAGTCTCTTTGGATCACCTCCCAGACATGCTTGGCCTCCTCATCTGACAGCCGCGAGAGGTCCAACTTCTTGTTCATGATGGCAGTTACCCTATGTCTTCTGAGCTGAAACTGTCCACAGCTAGGAGGAAACCCACCATCTACAAAACAGTCTGTCCGAGAAGCATATAAACAAAGGATGGGACAGGATAGCACAAGATAGGATGCAGATGATTGTTGTTATTACTCATATAAACTGTAATCTGCAACAAGGCTGCCAATGAACAACGAAATGAAGACTTGCGATTTGAGTAGGCCTGTGACCATATCAATAATTGCAATCTGTGCTGGACAAAATTTTCATTTGTTAATTGCTGAAGCCTTAGTTGTGATTTTGAATAGTTGAATTTTATAGTTGCATTATTTTAAAACTAGGCTACCACTTTTGTTATAATGAAAAATTGTTTCCAACTGCAAAGACGGGACTGGGATAAGTGGTCTATTAAATAAGATATTGTCAATGCACTCCTCAAAACACATTTAGTCCACAAACAGTCTAGGCTGTCCTTGCTGTACTTTATCTTGTCATCAAGTATCGACAACTTGGCAAGAAAAATCAATTGGCATATGTGAACTATTTCCTCTAATAAGATGCAAAGGAAAATATTAAAATTGCTTTACCTTTCTCAGTCCTGCGTATTGCTCCGTTGATCCACCGTCCAAATAGTGAACAGGCATAGGAGTGCACTGCTGTATCCTTCTGTTTATCACATGGCCCGGTTTTCTGGGGCAAAAAAAAATAGAAAAAGGGAGATCCTTCCCCGCCCCCGCCGACTGGAGCTCTATGCTGGAAAAAAATGCCTCAACCTGAGGACTGAGGAAGTATTTTTCATAATGTATGGTGAGAACAATCATGAACAACGTAAGTTTAAGATTATTAAAGCGTTTTTACCTTGAATATGTAGCCTAAGATGCTAGGTCTGCTTGCAGTGCCCTCTTTAACAAAGACAGGATTTAAATGCTACGAGGCCTGCCGCCGCCTGCTCGGTTAATCGAAATAGGCCTATTAGACAGACATAACGTTAAACATAGCTTAAGCTATAAGGGCTGATTTTTCCTTTCACTAAGACAACTCACATTTGATGTAGGCTATTCTTGTTCAGGCTAATATAGGTTTTTCTTGTGTGTTTGGATTAGTAGCCTAAACATTTTATTCTGAGTCATTAACTAGGCCTACAACAATGAATACGAACACCTGTGTAGTCCAAGATGTGTAGCCTATGTAGTCCAAAAGCTGATGTGTGAGTAGACAAAATCCTGTAGGCTATGTGAATGCATTTTTTACCTAATTAATGTTTGTATTAATGCCATTATTTTAGTGAGTGGGTATTATCGTGTTTTTATATTTATTTTTTAAAATATTTTTTTATAACATAAATTGCTTTTGAAGGTCATAGGCCTATTTCATTGATCAGTGAATGAGTGACCCAGTCTCAGCAGCAGTGATCCAGTGTCTAAAGCTGTACAACCCAAAGAGGCAACAAGGGCTCTGTTCCATGTGCTGCACAAATTAAGAGTTTGGTGGCGCTGCTAAAAATAATATCAGTGAAAATGTCATAGCTTCAACCTGTTTCTGTACTTCACTGTACACCAGTGCTATGGCAAGGTGACAGGGCTAATGAAAGCTATTTATTGTAATGGCCATGTAGAGGCAGCAGTGTCTAAATATGAATGGGGGATATTCTTACACAGCAATCCTACCACAGTCTGCACTGCACCGTATGTCAGTGGGCGAAGACACAAGTGGATAGAATCACTAGAAACCTCAAAAACACAAACCATCATCAAATTTGAAAAGAATCATATAGGCTAAGCTGTACAGCCTGTGCGTGTTTTGAAGGCTACAGTACATGTCGCTGTAGTAACTGTGTGAAGTTCTCTGTCCCTTTGTCATCAGCTGTGCTCTGTGTCTCTCAGCTTGGAGTTATTAACACCCGAAAGCTGGCCTGGTTTCTGGGGGCAGGCGGGGAGCCAGCAACGGTTTGGCGCGCACACCAGAGAGAGGGATAGAGAGCGGGGAAGAGAGAGAGAGGGAGAGAGAGCGGAGGAGAGAGAGAGTGCCCTTCAGTGCTATAAGGTAAGGTCTAAGGGCGGCTGAATCACAGCTCCAGAATTAGCTCTGAGATAGTGTGGGGCTGGGACCCAGCCAGGGGAAGTCCTGCTCTTATTTAGTCAAACCAGCTGGGCTGCTGTTGCCCATGGCTTACTGGGACAGTTGGGGCAGTGCAAGCACTTGCCTGCAGACCTTCGGACCTAAGCCCTGCAAAAAACAAGGCTGTTTGTAGCCATCAAAGCATACAGTGGGGAAGACAATCGTGTGTTTGTACTGATTGCAAGTCCTGACATCTGTTATCTTACAGTACATCTCTTACAACATTTATTGGTTACTTAGCTTAGGTTTACTTGTAGTGCTTTCCTTAATGTAAGAGTTAGTGAGATGTTTCTTTCTATCAGAGTTTATGAGGTTAATGAACTGATAACATGAAATGATAATGAATGAAATGCATTTGTCTTTGGCAAGGGATGAAGGGGATGTCTTTCAAAAGTTTCCTATTTATAGCTTCAGAAAGATGCCACCAACTGCATTCCCAATGTCACTGTGATGGTCTCACACTGAGACAGGCATCTCTGAAAGAATGAGGTGGGGTGGGGGGTGGCACACTCCCTGGTTTGAAGCAGTAATTGTACAAAGATACAAGGAAATGTCATTGTCACGTGCATTTAGTACTGTAGTTACTGACTGTCTGTTTGTGTCTGTGTGCATTTGTGCTTATTTGGGGGGGGGGGGGCTAAAGGCTAGATTAAAAGATTATTTACATGTATTGATAGCCTGGCTAACACCAGCCTAAATCTCAAGTGAGATTTAGTCTGGGGACCACTACACACATTTTCTCGTACGGGATTTCAGGTTTTGTTTGTTCAAAAGTTCGCGCATCGTCTTGCCATCTCTGCCCGTTGTGTGATTGGTTCCCAAATTCATGCGAAAATTTTGCCCATGGTCTCCAGGCTGCCGTGCAGTTCGGAACGAGCGCGCAAGGCAGCATGGGTATTCCCAGGCTAATGTATCAATATTTTTATAAACAGATATTATTTTATCCGCTTTGGCCTCTCAGTTACACATACTGTAAACCGAGTTTTAACCACCTCAAATGGATATATATTTTTTTAAAACGGCCTCCAAAGTTTGCTGTATTTTCTGGATTCCACTGGGTATGTGTAAACACAATTAAAAAAAAAATAAACAGATAAAAAATAAAAGATAGATACATGTAAACAAGCCCCAAGATCGGGGGGGGGGGGGGGTATATACAGTACAGACAATCAGTGCGAATTACCCCACCATGTTTGGGGGGTACTGCTCCTTCACTTCTATGACCATCATGGTCTACTACTAATACACAAATATTATATACACACAGAAGTATGCATTATGCTTGAAGTGCATCACTGAAAACTGAAATACTGCAGTGCCAGTGATAGTGAGAAGTCTGCTACTATTATTTAACTTAGATATTAAATAATAGAGGGAAGGAAAAACAATACAACCCATTAAAAACAAATTCAAATACTAGCATGGTATTCAGCTGCTCTTGGCTCTGGCTGAGATTGTAATTTTATGTAGACTTAGCTACATCAGTACTTCTAATAACAAACAACACAGGACATGTGTCAAATTAATTTCTCAGGGCACAACTTATTCATAATGAAATGAGAATGGAAACCTATAGAGTTTTTACCTGCCTACCTCACCATACAGCTATAAGCTAAGCTTGCTTTAAATAGAGACTTAGCTTGCTAACTAACATTGGTAACTAACGTTTTATGATACCTCCTGCACTTGAGAAAGTTGAAGTCATCTGCTTCACAGCTTCTAAGGCCACAGTGGTGAAAAATGGTATGGTCCAAAATGGGGGGTTCCGAAATAGCAACATTAAAATATCCCTACAGTGAAAATGGGAGTTAACTTGTAGACTATTGTTATTTTTATTATTATTATTTATATCAGAATATCAGAAAAATTACCAGACCCCCCTAAAAGTGATATTTCTGTCTCTTTGGGGGGTACTGGGTCTTCAATGGGGGATACAGTGCCCCCCAGTACTGCCCGTAATTCGAATATGTCAGACAATGTTATACAAATATTTTCTGTGTACTGCAGTTAATGTTGACTTCCATTTTTGTTTTTCCCCTAAAAATGTATTGTGTATGGTATGTATTGGACAAACCCATTGTGCAGTATGTGGCAACAACACTGTGCATAAATACAAACCCATAGTGATCGACAGCGACATACTGTCAGGCGCTCTGCAACGCAAGCTCTCGTGCCTGCATACTGTATGCAGCATGTCTACGGGCCACGCGTCTAGGTTTACATATCCTATCCTATCCTATGGGCTTCTCTGCCATGGCTATCTAAATAAACATTCTGTACAGCCGACACAGCCTACAGGTGCTTCAGACAAATGTAAAGGAGACATTTTCACAGACATTAGAATGTCTTTCTGATCATATCGTAGGCTGTAGATGTAGCCTACAATGTGATGGCATGATGCTGTAGATATTGCTGTTATCCACTCTTATCAGGTCATTTCCTGACATTGGTCAGTCACCCTCCCAGTGCTCCTAAGTTTTAAAATACAAATTTCTAATTCGTCACCGTATGTGTGTGTGTGTGTGTGAGACAGAGAGAGAGAGAGAGAGAGAGTGTGTGTGTGTGTGTGTGTGTGTGTGTGTGTGTGTGTGAAAATAAATCAATCGGCTGTCTGTAGCTAGCAGGTGTGTGAAAGGACCTTAGTTGCATGCAACTGACCTCTCTGGTCATTTCCTCTTAAGGGATGCCCAAGGGCCAGTGGGTTCATCACGAGACAGACACTGTTCCAGCACTATGGACAGTCATGCTGGGTGTGGGGGGTGGTGGCAGAGAGACGTGTTCATGTAAGCAAAGATCATTGAATACTGACCAAGATAGAGCAACATAATACATTACAATGGGAGCACATGTGTGTAGTTATGGTCTGCATAAATGGGTGCGTGACAAACTTCTAAACATCTACCTGTATCAGTGTATGAGGGCTTGACTTTGGTCTACCAAAAGGTGGATTTTCCCCCTTCCCCCTTGTGAAAATAGAACACAAAACGTAACAGACGTTTGTGCCTCTCATTCTGCTTTTAGCAGCACTTAGCAGAGCTTTTCTTATTTCTTAACATTATCAAGGAACATCATCAAGGAAGGAAATCGAATGTTCAAGCATTCTTTTATTATTGAAACGGTCTACAGTATAACATAGCTACAGTGGTCCAGAGTAAGGAGATAAGATATGACAAGATAAGACTTTGTTGGATCCCCACTGAGAAAAAAGAGCCGAGCAATAGATCCTACTAATGTAAAATAGAGTGAAAAGAAAGGAGTCATTCATGAGCCATCTCAACTGGTATAAACTGGTTCCCACTAAAATTCCACAGAGATGAAATCCACTGTCTTACTTCCTAGCCATGCACCGGTATCAGGCTGACCAACCCATGCTGACTGTGACTAAAGATACATGTCTAATTCTGTTCTGTGTGTGACCCAGCAAAAACGTGATCCTTAATTTAGGCTTCGATATGTTGACAGCTCCTCAGTATATGTATAGTATTGTATGAAGACTCACATGGAGAAGTGATCAATATTCAAAACTGATTGCATAACCTATGTTTACATACTTACATACTGCATATTGCATACTGTTACTGTACGTATCCGAAATAAGGGAATGTCTACAGTATTGGGTAACGGGACTTTTCCCCTGTAATACCCCATACATAGGGTTTAATAGGCCTATGTTAACATCAGTACAATATGCCTAGCCTGGCTCTCACATATTCATCTTCTACAGCATGCAGTTCAGCCTGGCTTTGCTTTCATCTCAGAACTCTGAGTCTGCACAAACTGGGCAGACCTACAACCAATCAGACCTCTGATTCTGTTTGCAGAGAGGACGGGAGACAGAGTGGAGTCAGGGGTAAAAGCCAGTTTTGCCTGGATCCCTACTTACAGTATGTCAGGCCAACAGAAAGTAGTAGAGATATACCTAGTGGCTATACTGAGCACTATAGCAGATTAGTATGAAGAACCAGGCTACAACATGCCCATATAGCCTACTATAAATATCCAATATGCATGCAGTGCAATGTGAGAAGAAAGCCTGCATTCTGTGGTTCTGACTGAGTAAGGGACTTTCCCTGTTTAACACTCCACACATGCTGTGACAGTATGTTTACATCAGTATCAATCCATCTGCACTCTTAATAGCCAAACCTTGGGCATACTGTAGACAAAGAAAAACCCCAGGCTGTGATGGTGGACAAATGGACGATCCCTCTGTAACCTACCACAGTATGAGTAAGCATGACTCTGTCTACATGACCATAAATATTCCAAGGAATGTAAAACAAAAGCCCCAGTCTCATATATAAGCCCAAAAGGCTTTTTGCCCTTTAATGATAGGACAGCGACAGGAGGTGGGTGGGGAGAGAGATGGAGGGGGATCGGGAGATTACCTCGGGTTGGAATTGAACCCGGGGTCATGGTACGGCAACTAACCAACTGAGCTCCAGTGTCCCCACAAAAGCCCCCATTCTATTTGGACTGACCAGTCCATGGATAGCTGGACTTTTTCCCCCTTGGTGATGCTTAGCAGATGGCAGCAGTGATAACCCATGGCAGCCATGGCAGTACTGTATGCTGTTGTTTGACCTCCATCTCTACCTCATGAGTGGACTTGGCCAGGCTTGCCAGACAGTAGCTGTAGTTGCGGAGCGCTGCTGCAGCTGGGTCAGCCATGGAAATATGAGGCCTCCAGCTCTGCCTCCACCCACCCCACCTCCACCCCACCCCTACCACCCCAGGCTATTCCTGGAGTGCCATTGCTTCTCTCATTCTCACCCTGTAAAAATAGCCAAGTCTTTTCAACAGCAAAAACACCAGCGCTTCAGCCTAAGTTAGAGCATAGTCAGCATACTGCCCTCCGACCTATGTAAATGCCAAGGAGAATTGAATTTGCCAAAAGAGAATGCCAAAATAAGAAATTGAAGGATTTGTTTTGTTTTGTTTTTTTTGTCTGTTTATTTTCACTGAATTTTCCAATGAAAATGTTTCTTTTTAGTATTCTAAACAATCAAGTGCATTCGGTATTATTTCAAGTATTCAAACAAGTTCATAGACTATTGGGCATCTATATCTACAAGTGTTAATATTATACTACATCTTTTGACTAGACTTTATCTAATCAGTGTAAACATCTAGAGATATCTATCACTGAGGATATCAAAAAACAGTTCAATATAAACATACTTATGACTTAAATACAAAAGTATAAAATTTATAAGTCAGTACAAAAACATGTTTTGTTTGTGTAAAAACTGCTTCATTATGATTGCACAATTCCGTCTCCAGTCCGCTCCTCATAAATATTATTGATCTATTACATGAAAGCAGCTTGGATGGAGTGTCAGTATGTACTGTGTATATATTAGCGTCTCTGTGTGCATGTGTGTTAGTGTCATTAAATATTTCCCAAAACGATAATTCAAGTCTTTGTTTCAAACAAAGTTTTTTTTTCTTATTCCTCCTCCTCTTCCTCCTCCTCCTCCTCTTCCTCCTCCTTATCCTCACTTTCTGACTCTTCATCATCAATTCCAAAGTCCATTTGTGCAAGGATTACTTCAACATCGTCGGTGTACAATGTGAAATGGTCCATCTTTTCATAGCCGGGCTCTGGTCTCTCCAGGAGAGATCTCTTGGCCGTATCTTTGGCATCGGTGATGAGCGTTTTCACTGAGATCAGGAACTCGGCCACGTTGCTGTTGTTCATGCTCTGGGAGGCCGTGTCCATCAGCTTGGTGGCGGCCTCCAGCTGCTCCTTGTACTGCTCCACCAGCGAGCGGAGCACGGCCACCTTCTCGTCCTGCTCCTGTGTGATCTTGTCCAGCAGCTGGCCTTTGCGTTCCTCCATGATGGCGTAGAGCAGGTCGAACTTCTCGCCCAGGAGCCTCTTCTGCAGCTCGGCGTTCTCCTGGATGGTCTGGCATTTCTCCTCCATCTGCGTGAGCGAGGCCTGCAGGCAGTTGTTCCCAGCGACCAGCATGTCCACCGAGTTCCGGAGCTCCGTCTTCTCGCCCTCGTAGATGCTCTCCAGAGTGGTGACCTCACAGTCCTTGTGCTGGCCGAAGACCTTGCACATGGAGCAGGTGGGAACCTTGCAGGTCTTGCAGTAGATGTTGATCTTCTCATCCTCGTGCTCTGTGCACATGGGCTGCTTGGCATCCTTGGGCTTCAGCGGGGGCTCAAGGTCGCTGCTGCTGCTATTGCTGCCGCTCTGCTCCAGCTGCTGCTTGTAGATGTCGATGATGTTCTCCACCAGCAGGTTCCTCTGCAGGCCGTAGACGCCGTGGCGGTCCAGCACCACCTCGAAGCGGCAGGTCGGGCAGCGGAAGATGCCCCCGGAGTAATGGTAGGGGTTGCGGGAGTCGTAGAGGTCGCTGGCGCAGCCGCGACACAAGTTGTGCTGGCAGGGAAGGATCACCACCGGCTTGGTGAACATATCCAGGCATATGGGGCAGCTCAGCTGCTTCTCCAGGCTCTCCATGGGACTCGGAGGTCGGACTATCTGACCTGTTTGAATGTCCATGTTGTCGGTCTGTAGGGTTTCTTTTTCCTCAGTGTGGATTCAAAGCGGACTGCTTGGCACACTCCTCTGCTCTGCTCTGCTCTGCTCTGCTCGTCGGTTATCAAGAGTAGCTCCTGGCTTCTCGCTGTGTGTGCTGTGCTCTGCTTTCAGGGGTTTATTTTGATCTGCCCGTGCACGGCAGCCCTTAGGCTCATTTATAGGCTGCCACCATCTGTGAAATCTGATCCCCAAAGCAAGACTGCCACACTCGTCCTCCCACCACTTGTTTGTGAGTCTCAATTCGGAGAAGGCCGGCCACCTCCACTCCCTGCCCAGGCAAGTCACATGCCTAACTTAGCAAAGCCCCCAGTCTGTCACCCCCCCCCCCCCGTCTACCTTGTGGGGGAGATATGTGTGGGAGACAAATCAAACAGACAAGCTAAACACCTCCCATGTGACAGTGTGCACTCCCAGACACCAAGTTTTCCTGGCTGCATGTCAACATGTTGCGACAAGCTTGTGCATAACTGTATTTTGTTTACCTAGTGGTCTTATTGTCCTCTATTAAAGATACAGTGTATAGGTCAAAGGGGTTACCAGTCTTTGTCTTCAACTAAGATCTATTGGTCTGGTTTAGGTAGGAATAGGTAGGTTTTGTCTTGTGCTGCTCACCCCCTATCAAATAATTCAAAATATAAAAGATTGAAACATAATGCTGTTCAATTGTTAAATTGCCATTGTGCAGGATGTGATGCAAAACTTGTCCCTGCTTATTAGAGGAACGTACCAGATACCACTTCACTCAATCTTTCTTATTTTGTGCTCAAAACGGGATATCCATAAATGATGCATAAATATCACTAATAAGTGTTTAATACAATACTACTACAACTACTACCACTACTACTACTAATACTACTAATAATAATGATTGTTGATAATGATAATGGTTATAGTAATATTGTGCCATAGTTCAATGGTGCATAATGCAAATGCTGCTCACCAGTAGAGGTCTTAGCATTGCACAACAGGGCCACATTGGAGGAAAGTGTAAACACACTGTCATGTGTCCCTTGGCTGTAGCTTGTGCAACTGCAGTCAGGAGACAAACTGGACTCATTGTGCCGCCTCGACTCGCCTCGGGAAGCTGAACAGAAACACGGCAGGTGGAGATGATGTAAGGGCGCAGAGGGGTCCAGACCAGGGCTGAATTCTGTACATTCTGCCACTGTAATGTATACTTACCTACGGCTCGCATTCCAGTTGAAAAACAGCTGCATTTTTTTTTTTTTTTAAAGGCACCAAGTTATTTTTTGCTTTCTAGGAAATGGTGTAAACTTTTCATTTTGGTTGCAAATAAACTGAAGATAACTTATGAATATTTTACTTGAATAAAATATTCTGCAAATGTGTGAGAAACACGCCCAATATCATTCCAAGTGCACACTCATGTTGGTTCAACACAACAAATTCTTTTTTACTTTTTTATGTAGCCTACTTATGATTCCAATTCACCTCTTAATTTTTTTTCACCTGTCTCTATTTTCCACCTGTAAAATAGTTCTTCTTAAATGGAGCCAGTTTGTGGCTGTGGAAAAATGTAACAAAATGAACTCATGCATTCAGGAGGTTAATAGTTCATTTCATTCAAATCCTTCTTGTTCTGTTTTGACGGTGTCCCCAGGTGCATGGGTTTTAAATCTTCCTACAGCGTGACTTGTGTCCCTATCATAATGGTGTTGACGCTAACTGTACAGAAAATAAATTATGCAAGTGAACATTGACCAACAAGAAGTATAAACAAATACAACCATATGACCGTTGCCATAAAACTCACAGATGCACTGAATCATGTCAAAATATCAAAGGTGCTGGACAAGAAAACAGTTTTACACACAGCTGTAACGGCACATGGTGACGACATGGAAACTTCTTAGAAGACAGGTCTAAAAAAGATCTAAAACAGATCTGATAGCCTAGCGTCCCCTCCGACTGACTGCTGAAGATGTTTCTTTCAGGGTGACTCTGAGGCCAACAGCCACTGACAGAAATGTCAGAAGATGGATCAGGTCACCAGCTAATCAAAGAGTAGAGGGAGTGACTGACAATCCGTTTTTAAACAGTTTTTAAATAGACATTTTACTAGAATCAACCAAATGAATACATTTTGTGGTACTATTTGATCATTAGGCTTCTTTTTGCATCACACTGCAGTTGCAATCAAAATCTTTCTCCATCTTTTCTCTGTCTTCTCATTCTTTGAGGCTAAGAATGTTTAAAAAATAATCTTTTCAGTGGTTCATCGTTCAACTTAATTCAGATAACTCTGCACTCAAATCAGTTGCTTAAGACTGAACAAATTCAGTGAAACTGCACAAAATTTAATTTAGCAGTTTTACTTGACCATTGAACACCAGGGGGCAGTCAAGGCCTACTTTTCTGTATAGGTCTGTGGAAGGTTGATGGTTGACCCTTTCAGAGTTGTGCAGCCTTCCCTTATGATCACAGTAATCATTGCAGCAGTGCAGCCATCTACCAACATGCCCACAGCACATTGGCAATGGCTTTTGAATGAGTGTAACCTGTTACTTTCTTTGTCTTGATACCAGCCCTTTCATTTTCATGTTGGTCCAACATTTTCGTCATTGCCAAAAGCAAATAGTTGGTAGGAAGGGTGTCTACAGACATCCTGTCGTGGCAAGGGAGCCGCATGTTCTTGAGAGATTTCTCTGCTCTCAGGAGAAAATAGCTTGAGAGATTGTTTATAAATATCATTTATGGGGTCGCACTGTGTACATTTCCTGCGTAAGTAGCTCAGTGCTTGCATATCATAATAACTGGGTGGCTATTTGTGTGTTTGCGACAATCAAAGATAGATGAAAAACTTTGTACTTCCTTGCTGGTGCCAGTGGGACCCATATCATGGAAGCCATCTTGGTGTCCGTGTCCCCACACAAGAATGATCTATTGTGTGGCTTTGTGTGCGCAGTGGGGCACAATGATGGGAATGACACGCACAGAGAGAGACATGGAAGACATGATGTGTGTGTGTGTGTGTGTGTGTGTGTGTGTGTGTGTGTGTATGTGACAGTGAGAAATGCAAAGAGGGGTGTGTTTCTCTCTCTCTCTCTCTCTCTCTCTGTCTGTTTCTATCTCTCTCTTGCTGTGTGTGTGCAACAGTGAGAAATGTAAAGAGGGGTGTGTGTTTCTCTCTCCCTCTCTCTCTCTCTCTGTGTGTGTGTGTCTATCTCTCTCTTTCTGTATCTCTCTCTCTTGCTCTCTCTATATGTCTCTCTCTTGCTGTGTGTTTGACAGTGAGAAATGTAAAGAGGGGCGTGTTTCTCTCTCTGTCTCTTTCTGTGCAGTATGTCTGTAAGAGGGGTGTCTGTCTCTCCGTGTCTGTCTCTCTCTCTCTGTGTCACTTTTGCTGTGTGTGTGTATATGTGTGTGCATGCACATGTATGTGTGTGTGCTTGCTATGCGTGTGTGTGCGTTTATGTGTGAGTGTGTGTGTGTGTGTGTGTGTGTGTGTGAGAGAGAGAGAGAGAGAGGGAGAGAGCTATTGTCATTTCACAAGCTGTGGCATGGAGATATGAATGCCAGGCTGACCATGTCGTGCTGTGCAGATTCCTGTCTCTGACAGCGTATTTAATTCCATTGAAACTGGGGATATCTTATCCCACGGATTGGGCATTGTGCATTGTGAGCTGCCTTTTTCCATTAGGAATGTTTCAGAGAGCTCATTTCCCACACAGTATCATATTTAGTTAAAACATGAACTAAAAAAATCTTTGCCGTAGTGACAATGATATTATTCTCACATCCTGTGAAATGACCTAAATTAGCTACATACGGATCTATACAGATTTTTAAGAAAAAAACTATGCATAAATCAAATAATGTTGTTATCAAAATGCACATTTAAAACGTATTAGGCCGTGTTCAGGCAGGTCATATTTAACCATGAACCGCCGCAGGCAGCTGCTGTTTTGTTTTCAAATAGAGAGCAGCTACACTTTCAAACCAGTGCAGGACACCATTGAATACACTCAGTGCACACACACACACACACACACACACACACACACACACACACACACACACACACACACATACCCTAATCCCTGATCCCTCGCACACTTCACTGGCATGAAGTAGCCTAACATGAAGCAGATTCAGGCCAGTTCAATAAGGGAGGGTTTGGGGCATGAATATGGCTGAAGGGGGGATCATTGGGATTCAGTGTGTGTGTGTGTGTGTGTTTGGGATCCCCTACTCCACCAGCTCTGGTCACCTGAAACAGAAGAGCCGCGTGTCAGTCTGAGCAGTGACTGGCTCTATAGCACAGAGACAATGTGATTCATGGGACAATGACAGGATATGTCAAAGTGTCACCCTATCTGTGTGTCATAGAATGCATGCCTCCCTCTCTCTCTCTCTCTCTCTCTCTCTCTCTCTAGCCCCCACCTCTTCTCTCTCCCTTCATCCCCCTTCACTCCTCTCTCATTCTCTCTGTCTCTCTCTATCTCTCTCACTCTCACACTCCTTCAGTGTCTGTTGCCATGATTAGTCTGTCTGGAGATAACGCTGTTACGTTTTTATCACAAGAGTTCTGCATTAGACATCTTCCTCATAATTCAGAAACATAATCCGAGGTGGGGAGGGGGAGGTTCCCCACAGATCCACATCTATATGTTGTCGTTCTTTAGGAGAAGAAGCTTATACTTCAGGGATCACTACCAGCTCCACAGGTGTTATATTTCATACACTGTTCTGCTGTATTCACTGCTATGTCCAGTAGGGCATGATTTTGATTTTTGGTTTAACAGTCTCCAAATATAATCCAGTTGAAACAGTTTATGTGGCATTTTTGGTTGTACAGTAGACCAAGAGATTTTCTGAAAGAGACGCACAAGCCCAAAAACATTAAACCTGTAATGCATGTAACCTATCAGTACAGCTGGATACATATTCGTACTTTACTTTCAATTTGAACTTTTTGTATTTTTCTCAGTTATTAGTTACAGAGCATTTTTAGAGAAGCCCCCGGCTGCGGACTTGCGGCCTCAATATGGGGCGGGGCTCAATGTTGAGCACAGCCCTCGTCTGAAACCTAGTGCCTGTTGAGTGCTTGCTTTAAATCTTGTTGTGACTGATAAAGCACAGGACAAGTCGTTTGAACCCTCTAAATTTTAGTGAGAGAACTTGGCCAATC
>JASCQY010000078.1:346716-357974 GCA_030264315.1 Sardinella tawilis | reverse complement strand
GTTGCCGCCATGTGATTGGCTGATTAGAAATTAAGTGTTAACGAGCAGTTGGACAGGTGTACCTAATAAAGTGGCCGTGAGTGTATACGATTCATATCTGATTTAAAACCACATGGGGAAAGGGCCTGTATCCGATTTGAGAAGATCGGACTTCATGTTTTTTTTTTACTGTTTAGACCGTTGTGGCACAGATCGGATAAATGCCACATGAGAGCAAAAAATCGGATTTGGGTCACTTCAAACTGCCAGTCTAAACACAGCCTAACTGCAAAGCTCACAAGCAATATGCAGTAATTCTTCAGAAGGCCCTGTTTTGTTCCAAGATTATTTTTCATTAGAAGCACACCTGGTTTAGAATCACCTGACCGTCTCGGTGAGAGGCAATGAGAGCAAGTCACTCAGTCATGAGAAACCACCAGCACCTGCTAGGTGTGACTGATTGAAAGTCTGAGCTGGCATAAAAGTTTCGTAAAGTTTGGCTAGATTGTGTTTGTCTGTGTGTGTGTGTGTGATTAGGTGTGTGTGTGTTGGGGGGGGGGATGTTGTGTTGTGTGGGAGGTGTGTGAATGCATATGGGTATGTCTGTGTGTGTGTGTGTGTGTGTGTGAGTGTGTGTGTGTGTTTTTGTGGTGTGTACGTGAGTGAATCAGTTAACATATCACATTTCAAGCCCGTGCAAGCCCTAGGACCCGGCGCTGGGTGCCACAAAGGCAGGCTGTGTGGGTGTTATGATAGATGGGGTTTGCGTGCCCTGAAGTCAGGGGACTTTAATAGGTGTGCGGGAGCGTTGTGTGCCGTCAGACAGTAATGGATGGGGCTCCATGAGACCCCATTAGCTAAGCATTATTAATTACCCGCCTGGCTAACAGACGACTGAAGGAAGCTCATTTACCTCCTGGCCAAGGAGAAATAACTCTGTTACTCCGACATCTCTCCTCGCAGGACCAGACACGGTCGCGGAGAAAGCAAAACAGTGTGGATGAACACAGTGCCTCGCCTCGTGTGAGCTTTTGGAAAGCGGTTTTGCTGGCTGCGGAGAGAGGAGAGGGAGAGAGAGGCATTCCATGCTGTGACTGACTGACTGAGTCCCGGGAAATATATGCGCATGAATATGTTCATTATGCCAGATAGTTGCAGTTTCAAAATCAGTGAGCCGAACCACACAGCTGCATATTAAAATGGCATAGAGAAAAAAAAACATTCTCTCTGGGGAGTTTAACTTACTGCAGGGAGAGCAGCGGTCTAATGCCCTCATGGAAAAGTTGACAGGGACTCTAGAAATTATAAATTGGCTCTCCTTCAGTATGCCTCTTATATTATGCTATTAGGACACATACAGTAGAATAGCAGTGAGAATCATACAGTATGTATGTTTTTAACAGGACTTTTCCATGTGGGTAAGAAGTAAATGGTATTTAAATCTGTAGCCAGACTTTGATCATACCGAGGGCCGAGTCAAAGCAAGACAACAATAAAACAATACGATGAGCCGCATGTGAATGATATTTCAAGTCATGAACTTTCTTCAAACTGGAGGTCGAAGAGCGACTCCCTGCCTAGCCTTTCATTTCTCTCTGCGTAGCAGAATCTCCCCTCTAGAATGAGTTAAGTTAAGGAATGAAAAACATCATTTGGTGTGCGAGTAGGACCATGTAGGCCCTATTGTCTCTCCATAAGCATGTCTGACTGCAGTATCTGTTATGTAGGAAACGGTAAATAAAGTAGATGCTGTTCAGAGATTTTCTCATACTGACTCAGCAAAAAACTTTTTTCATGAACAACACTGACAAACAATTCTTTGACCACAGTGTTACACGTTATGATTAAACAGATGAATGTCACTAAAGGATTCAAGGTTATTATGTAACTTACTTTGAAGAACACAGTACAGTAGATTTCTACCGTTCAGACTTGGTCTCAAGACCCCATTTTGTAAGCAGACACAGTCCTGTCATGGCTGTGTGTCTGAACATGTTAGGATGTGTCATGTTTAACTAGTGTCTGTCACGTTCCAGCCCGCTCACATATGAGGATGCAGAAATTCCCTCACAGTCGTGCTGTATTGGATGTGGTCTGTGTCATCTCAACAGGGGAAACCCACCTTCTCCCCTCAGCAGGATCTACTGAATCTCAAACTAGACAGGCTGCTTAGATGTCATTTGAAAATCGTTCCAGTTCAAAATTGACTGACTGAAAAAACCCACTTTATTGTATTTGCAATAGAATTTTTCTTTGGGTCAGAGGTACAGAGTAATGGCAATTTATTTGATTTGTTTGTTGTGCTAATAGTAATGGGGATGATGTTTTTTTTTCTTTCACCGCAATTGTTTCATCAAATACCCCCTCAAAATTGTAGGCCAAATAAAAGCTCACTCTATCTTTTTATGTCAGAAAACATTGATTGGCTGCTCTATTCTCTTAATGAGAGGGCTTTGTTCATCAGGGAAATGGCATGTGTCTGGGAGCAGGTCAAAGACTAAATCCAATGGCAGCTCGTTGGCACTCATTGGGCTGCAGCTTTGATCTTGCTCACAATTGTCTGCATGGTTCAGTTGGTTGTTCAATTGGCAAAGGAAAAAAGCAGGCAGTTACGATTAAATATCAAATGCACTGCTTTCTTATCAAAATGTTCGCCAGCGTGATTTGATGGACGATAGGAGGATTTCGACACCACGCACACATAGATGACGAGGAACGAGGAACACAGTGAGGTCCTTTTGGCACAGGCATGCAAGAGGGCAGTCAAACTCACTCATTTGAAAATGATGAAGTGTTTCTTTTAGGCTGAAGGGGGGAAAAGCCTGGCTCGCGTTTTCCCTGCTTTGTGGATGTGTGTGTGTGTGAGTGTTTGTTTGCATAATGTGTGTGTATATGTGTGTGTGTGTGTGCATGGATGTGTGTGTGTGTGAGTGTTTGTTTGCATAATGTGTGTGTATATGTGTGTGTGTGTGTGTGTGTGCCTTATTTTGGAAGAGAGCATGACAGAAAGAGAAAGAGAGAGAGAGAGAGATACAATGATAAGTGAGAGAGGGGAGGGGTGGGGATGGGGAAGCTGGAGGCCTCAATGCCATTCTGGCGGCCTCTCAGTTCTCCTGGTGTGGAATGCTAGATATCTGCGAGGGCCATTTCCATCACTCAGGAGATGGTGGCCACTCACCCCCTGAAGGGACGGTGTCAACAGCAGGGTCCATCTCAGTAAATAGACGCGCTATTTGTCAGTTGGCATGACGGAGCTACAAAACACATATCATGTTCACGCATTTGTCTGGCTGTGACAGAGCCTTACAATGGCCCCAGGCCCGAGGTTAACTCCGGACTCATATTGCGGCTGTGCTGCCTGTGGGGGGTGTTGATGGACGGCCCTCAGACCCCTCCACAGCCTCTCCTGTCAGCCAGGCACCCATACCAGGTCTGGCCGCTCAAATGGTCCCTGGCTTCCATGGCCAGCCGACGGAGAGCTGTCCTGGAGGCAGGGGCCCACACAAAGAGGGGAGAGAGAATAGAGAGAGAGAGAGAGAGAGAGAGAGAGAGAGAGAAAAGCAGGTGATGAGACGATGGCTATGAATTGCACAATAGAGCCAGAGCCAGCTCTGCATGCAGCATGGCCATCGGGGACTGCAGAGGAAGAGACGCCAGTGAATAAACTGAAGGCAGACGAGTTTCTCCAGCCACACACATATAAACACACACACACACACACACATTAAGGCAGACGAGTTTCTTAAGCCACACAAACACACACCCACATTAAGACAGACAGGCTTCTTCAGCCATACACACACACACACACACCAAGGCAGACAAGCTTCTAAACCCGCATATACCACCACACACACACACTGGCCCCAAAGCCCACCCTAAGGCTCTCTCTCTCTCTCACACACACACACACACACACACACACACACACACACACAAGAAGAACAGAAGGCTTTTTACAGCTGCTGGCAAAAGGATGCAGTGTGTTCCTTCACTGGATTCCCCTTTAAACCCACCAGCCTACTACAGTACTGTAGCCTATGTACATTCACTGATGCTAAAAGCAGTCTTACAAGTCGCCATTCATTTTGCAGTAAAATGAAGTTGAACTCTGGTGACGTGTGATTTTAATTGTCTACAGCAGACCACCAAATGTCGCTGCTTTTAACTGTATTCATTTGGCGCTGTCTAGTGCAACCCACTGGGATGTTTAACGAATAGAAAAAAGAAGAACTTGAGTTGTGGCCACAGCAATTTTGGACACATCAAAACAATTGAAAAGAAAGTGCGGTGACTTTCATAGGGACACAGGGTTTGTCGGGGAACACATGGAAAAAGCACAGACTAATATTAGATGTGTATGCATAGTGGCCTGTCAAGCACCACTTCACACCAGCTCTAGCTGATCTGTGACAGTGGCTTTTTGCCCAAATGATAGATGGCTCTCGACTACAATGAGGAAGAGCAATTTGTACAAATCAGAGGCGACAGGGCGAATCCAAACGGCTGGCAAGGCCTTCCTACACACACGGCACTGGGGGCAGCGGTGTCGCCCACACACCCAGGCGCGATCAATCAAACCCGGCATGGTCCTTGAATGGATGAATGAAAAATGTGCAGCGATTGCAAATTCGCTCTCTCGTTCTGACGGAGAACATGCATTCATGTCAGATGAAGGATAATGAGATCTTAATGCTCTTGTTATTAAAAGCACACACATTTTCTTCTCTAATAATTCCAAAACATGAAATAAAAAATATGCACACTTCTGTGGTTTTGCATATTTTCCATCCTGTAAACTGAAGCTCGGTCATTTGTCTTCATTTTCTGAATGGTCAGTAGTTCTAGCAGGCATAAAGCATTGATCAAAGAGACTGGAGCGATCATCTGTCTTCTGCTGCGCCTTTAGCCTGGGTGCGCCCAGACAATCCGCTAGCTAGTTGGAATTAGCTCTGCAAGTCGTCCATCTGGAGATGGTCCCACTGAATCAACAAAAAAAAAAACACAAACCAGAAGAGATCAGCTCACTGAACATGCAACCCACGACGCATTAAGATACACGAGAAGTTAGCTGTGTCGTCAAATGAGCCGACATTGAAGGAATCTTTAGCGATGGCAATGCAAATTAGAACAGCCACCAAGCTCTCTGCCAAACTATCTTCCTTTGCCAAAGAGCATAGAACCTGCCTGTGCTTAACCAACCAATGATGGTGCCAGCATTAAACAATGTTTTTTCCTTCAAATTAAGTAAACAAGTGGATTTACGATCACCATTTATAATAAATACATATATGTTTGCTCTTCCAAAAAGTTTTAGTAAAAGATTTATGCACTAATGTAACTTAATTTGACAATTTTAAACATTACCGATTCCCCAAACTTGCCATTACAAGTATGTCATTTTGGCATCTGTTAAATATCAGTCAATTTTAATTTTATCTTTAAGTTTTACATTTTCACACGAGTCATGCCCCTGCAAATCTGCAATAGGCAGTGAGTGAGTGAGTGTAGTCTGGGCCCGCTCTCATTCTCCACTGGGGTTTGAGTAGGGGTCTGGGATTGCTCAGGCTACTGTACCTTGTCACCTTACATAGAGGTGACATGAGGAATAACCCTCTCACAACAACCAGAGACCCTTTCGGAACAGGAAGGTCCCCAGAGCTCCAGGACTGATGCAGCCCCGGAGTCCTCAGAGGGCTCCCACCCACACCAGTCTCCCTGGAGACGTCCAGTCTGGCCGGGAGGGCCGCAGGAGACACAGGCTGCAGCTGAGCACATAGATACTGCAGGCAGGCTCTGACCACCACTGCCTTTTGATACACAGGAATGTGTGGCTTCACCTGTTCTAGCAGGGCTGGCACCATTTGCCCTCGGAGCAAGGCCTGGCCTGGCCTGGCCCTTCTGCCTGGTGCCGGTCTGAGAGGCTGCTGAGTGAAGTCATCTGCATGGAGGCGCCATCAAGAATGTGCGGATGCTTTCAGTGACTCGCCCACGAACTGTACATCAGCGCTGAACCTTTCAATTGACAAGCATTCTGGTGAGCATTGCTGACAAAACTAGAAACTAATGGTGATGTACAAGGCAGCAATGAAGGGGCCTGGCAGTGGTGTGAGATTGCTTTGGAATCTAAGGAATAGAATGGTGAAAGCTGACTGTGCTGCACTCGTGTCAGGGTGGTGTGCAGAAGCCTTAAGATCTGAAATCACTGAAGACCACATTTGATGACCTTAAAAGGCCACATTTAATGACTATAGAAAATGTTCCATGCATTATCCTATGTAATTACAGTGTAAAACATGTACTTGTCTTTCTGACATTGCATTCAAAGCATGCTGTCATTTAAAATAAAATTTCCCAGACATCAGTAAAATTCCAAAATTAGCCAATAATGTTTACATTGAACATGTAAATAGGACATTCTACCCGTAGTGGTTTATTTTGTGATTATACAAACAGCTTCCAAATATATTTTGTGTTGATAAATATCACAGATCAGTTCCATAGTAACACACAGTTTGTGACGTGTTATAGTTTGTGAGAAAATGTTGTACCCTACCATGGTGATGCTTACTAAACTGTAAGCATGCAAGTTTCAACTAAACATGGACAAGAAATACTTCCCCTTTTCAATCTTAGGTTGTCATAAGTTAAGCCAGATGTCTCCATGGACACAATTATGCAACTGTAAATTCTTTTGCAACTGTGCCGCGGCTCCTAGACAACCATTTCATCTCTTCTTACGAAACCTGTTGGAACTACCTCCATGGGACGCCCACTTTCAATTGGCCCAAACAGAAGCTAAAAATAGCCATGACCTTCAGGAGAGTTTAAACAGAAATAAAAACACTTCTGATGTCATCCACCACACCCTTCTAATGGTTTTACAGTTGAAGTCGAAACTAAAAACATTACCAATCTGTTCTTTTGTACATCATCCAAACCATGGTGGTTGTTCAGCCATTTGATGTACTTTTACTTTCAAATATAGACAGTTATTTATTTGTTTGTGTCTACTTTAACTGTTTATGTCATTTGTACCTTTATTGTACTCTTCTAGTCAATTAAATTTGTAGATGTAAAATAAAGCAAATTTGTAGATGTAAATTGAAAGGCATTTTATGACTTTAAAATGGAATTGCTCTGTTATGGTGGAAAAGTTTCTGAGGGATCCCTGACTTTGCCATGAAACTCAAGCCAGTTTGATGGCTCAGAGAAAGAGTGCATTTGCCTGCCATCCCCATGAGTACAGTAGACCTGTGAGGCCCCCATGCTGGCATGCTTCTCTGCTTGTGCGTGAGCACTCGTCTGTGTCACACACACAAACACCAATGGAATGCCACCTCAAACATGTAGTCACATGTAGGCCACTTTGAGCCTCATGTCACATATTTTAAAAAAAAACTATTTCTTGGTATCACATATTTTAGTGTGTTTTGTATAATATTTTGTATTATAAATTTATAAAAGTTGTGTTTCCTCCTTGGATCTGTCCAAGGTTTCTTCCTTGAAATAGCTCCTGCAAAGGAGTTTTTTCTTGTCCCCTGTTGCTCTTGGGTTCTTCATGTTAATGGCTGTGAAGCACCACAAGACAATTGTCGGCCTATTGTGAAATGACGCTGTATAAATGTAACTGAAGTAAATTGAACTAAATTTCCCTCTCTTTAAAATTCACATGGAAAATTGCTATTGTTGCATTTCAGTTTTACCACAGCCATTGAACTCATTGTTATTCCAGGGGTCATTGATGGTGTGCCTGTATGACTCAGTCAAGCTCAAAGTGTGACCAAAGACAGTCACACCCCTTCTTTCTGGGTGGATCTTCTTCAAATCTGTGAAAGTCTGCAACCTGGTGAGTTTCAACAAAAATCACTTAGTCGTTTAGTAAACTAGCCAACCCAGGAGCCAGATTGCCCAGCCTGGAGAAATGGCTACTAAATGCAAATGTAAATGGCACTGATACACAATCCATCAGTTTAATCCTTGCCTATCAGTGGAGTGTAAGTTGTTTGCGCTGCGCTACACACAGTAGTGTGACCAAAGCACTCTGTTTGTGATAAGCGCAGCAGACAGGGGCTTGGCGGCCCCCTCACAGACGCCTGCTGAGGCCTGAGTGTTGCAGGGGATTTGACCACTTGGCCTCCACTAATGGCCTGGCCCTGCCTGCATACAGTGCAACCCCTGTGAGGTGGACTTCCCTGACTGGAGAACAATGCTCCCACTACAGGCTAGCTGTGGGGCAGTGAAGACCTCCCTCCCCTCCCCACCGCAGGGCCACTGTTTACCCACCGCTGATAGGCTTCCCTTGGTTTCAGCCGTCCCACCCCACCCCCCACTCTAGCCAGGCTAGTGCCGGTGGAGCACTGGACCTCTAGGACTCAAAGGTTGGGTTTCTGATACAGTACGGCGTCAGGGTTCTCTCAGAATACGTAATATATATATATAACTTCACAACTTTTTTTACGAATCAAAGTGCCCAACCACGTATGCCTACTGAGAGTGTGTTCAGGCTCTTTGCAGGAAGTGAAAGAGCCTGATCCAACAGGCTACCCCCTTCCCCCACCCCAAGGAATCACCTACAACAGCTCCCTGCCAACGTTCCCTATAGACTGAGAATTTGACCTGCTTGAAAGACGTTTAGACAACAGGCAGGAGCAGGTGGAGGTTTCTGGGACACTGGCGGAAGAAATACAGACAGTAAGACAAGAGCCAATGAAAAAGGATAGCCTATGTCTGCTTTAAACAAAACCACAACGAATCCAATGCTTTTCTAGCCGTATTACAGAGGACAACACAGACACAGTGTCAGGGCCGTATGGTAGCTTTAATTCTGTCTCAATTACATTTTCCTCTTTGAGTGACTACAAATGAGAGTGTTTGTGAGTTGTGCCTTCTAACATAACAAAAAGGAATTTGTTTTAAAGTTTTTTGTTCTGTTTTGTGAACAAACTATTCTTGCATGTTTTGTCACTGACAAGTTTTCAATCGGAGCTTTCAGTCATTTCACAGAGAGGCAAAAAGAGAGGGAGCTTGTTGAAAGGAAAAGGAAATCTGCATACGGACAGAGAAAAGCATTTCAGGCATTCCTGTGACTCTCGCCCAAATTCAGAGGGCGGCTGAGAAATCTCTCATGTGTCTGCTCGTGATGAAACCTTGTGAGCAGAGGTTTTGTCCCTCCCTGAGCTCTGCCTGTCAGAACCTCATTACCGGGATGGGTCAGGGCAGGGGGATGCGGATGCTTTGAACCCTCTCCTTTCTTTCTCTCTCTCTCTCCTAAAGAGAGACGCTGCCCTGCCCTTTCACTCGTTCGCTCTGCTCCGCCTCTCCCCAGTGAACCAGCCTGCGCTTTCTGCGCCCCTCTTTAGCATCTCTAAGGCTGCTGCTGCTGATACACATGGCAACTTGGGGAGCAGTGGTGCTGGGCTGTGTGCCCGACTATTGTCTGTCTGGAACTTTTCCACTGTTATTAGGCCACGGCCACAGTTATTTTTCTGGAAAATTTTAAACCGTAAGTAGGCAAATTTTCATAACGATGCAATCAGAGCACATTGAATCTGTGGCCTATAGTTTCCCAAAATTGCCCCAAAAGTTGTCCAGTGTATCAGCATGTTTGTGAAATAACACAGCGGTGTACTCCTCACTGCTTACGCCAGATACGGGCCTTCAGAGGGGTTATTGCCAGACTCTTCTCCTAGGCCAACCAAGAAAACATATGAAGGGTCCAGATGCAAAGCACTTGAAGTCCATCTGTGATGAATTTACAGAAATATTTCTGTATAATTTTGATAAACTTTATTAGCAGTCCAAGTCCAATGAGAATGTTTTTACTCTGGAATACTTGTGTGCTCACTTTACGAACTTATGTTTTGTGAAATTAGTAGGCTACAGCATTTGGTAAAATGCGTGCACATTTTCTTTATATAATAAAAAGATCTAGAAATGGTCCACATCAAACTGTGTACAGTTCACATGTAGTAACTGGTACGGTAGTATGGCACTTGGGCAAATGACACAAAGGCCCCATGCAGATGAGGCCAAGCAGAGGCTGCCTCTGACCCAAGACTGGGCCTCTCGTGCAGCTTAGCCTGGGAGAGTGAGTGTGTGTGCGTGTGTGTGTCTATATGAACCCCAGGGGTCCCTATCAGCCTCATATCTCTGGCACACTGACTTCCCCATGTCCGTCCAAACAGTCGCTCTGTGGTTATTTCTAATTACAATTTATTGTAATGATTTCATTGTTGTTGTGTCTGTTCCATAAGAAATAAATAACAATTCCTAAAATATTAAGATATTTATACAAGTAATGTGCTTATCCTGAGGCAATTACTGGCTCATGGTGTATTTTAAGGGGGGGGTTAAATTCCCCGATTAAAATCTCCCCAGACACAATACAACAGTAAACATTAGACATTCACATGCAGTCCTATTATCATGCACCAAATATAACATTCTGTATTGCCTGCAGAGGGTTAGCCAAGAAAAATGAGTGTTTACCATTGTGGATTTGAAAGGGGACGTCAGGGGAAATTTGCCAAAAGCAAGTCAAAGCCTTGGTATACATTATAACCACATGGAGCGCCTGACAGAAGTATCTTTCTCCCTCTCGCCCCCGGCCGTCTCTGTCTGTCTCTGCCCGTCCGTCCGCCCGTCCTGTCTGTCTGTCTGTCTTTCTCTCTCTTGTTACTCAGTCTCTGCTTTTTCTACCTCTCATCCTCGCTCTTATTTTTTCTGTTTTCTCTCTCTCTCTCTCTCTCTCTGTTTTCTCTCTGTCTGACTTTGTCATCCATCCGTCTGTCTGTCTGTTTCTCTGTTTTTTCTCAGTCTCTGCTTTTTTTTTTTTTTACTTCTGATCCTGTCTCTTTCTTTTTCTATTTTTTTCTTCTCTCTCCCTCTCTCTCTCTCCCTTTGTCATGCTGCAGAATTTGGCCTTAATTAAAGCCCCTTGTAAAGCTCTTTGGAACATTCCTGAGGTTCAGAAATCCATCAGAGCTGCTGCAGAGGTCATTAACCAACTCAGAGGTTAAATCCAGCAATTAGCTCCATTTGACTCGCCCCCCGCCTGACATCCAGCAAACGTTATGAAAAACAGAACCGCCAGGTGAAAGCCCTCTGCTTCACTCAGAGATAGAGACATTCCCTCCTCAGACACTGGCTGAGTTCCAAAACCCCACTCCCCTCCCGTACCAATACCCTACTCTTCTCCCGTACTCTCAGTCTTTAAAAACGTAGCTGGCATGATTCAGCCCGTATGATGATGCCAGTTAAATCTTTAAGGGTTCAGA
>JASCQY010000078.1:246874-261848 GCA_030264315.1 Sardinella tawilis | reverse complement strand
GGGTATCGACAGATATCTGAAACCCAGATATCGGAATCGGTATCGGAATCAAAAAAGCTGGATCGGTGCATCCCTAATATATATATATATAGGGTTAAATATAAATATGTATATATAGGGTTAAATATATACATAAAGTTGTTAAGAATCAGAAAAATAATCACAATCCCTTTATTCGCCAAATGCATATATGACATTGTTCAAAGTTTAAAAATAAGTAAGTAAATAAATAATAATATTTATAAATAAATAAATCGATCACAGCCATCCCATGAGGCACTGTGGAGCATGGAGCAGGCAGCAGTCTCAAAGCAGAGGTGCTGTAGAGCTGTTCCATTAATAGAATGGAGCCCTTTTGAGGGCTGAGGGCTGAGGGCTGAGGGCTGCTCCAGCCAAGGCTTTGGCCGTGGCGATGACTATGACGGCGGCGGCTGATCCACTGCTCCAGTGAGTGTTGGCATTTGGCTCTGGCTCCGCAGGCGCTGGCTATCAAGAGGCAACTTCACTTTTCATACAGCGAGCTGACAGCTGTGACTAGCGGCAGAATAAAATAACATTCAGCTCGCATTAATATCAAGACAAGCGGCAGGCCCTGATGCAGGCGAGGGGGCGGGGGTGGGGTTGGGGGGGGGGGGGGGTTGAGGGTAGTTGGCACTGAGCGCGCTCACAGCACTGCGGCGGCAAACGAACGGCAGACAGCCCCAAGGACAGCCATAACTTATTTTACAATCGTTTAGCCTCAGCTCAAGTGGAAAACGTGACAACTTATCTCTGCTGACAAGATGCCATCTCAAACCGCACAATTAACCACCCCAGATTAACCAACCTCTCCTCGCTGCACCCCCCCCACACACACACACACGCATACACACACACACACACGCTCACACACACCTCCATCCTTCTCTCTCAACCTTTTCTGCTATTCTGCAACTAATCATCTCACACACATTCTCTTTCTCTCTCTCTCTCCCTCCCTCCCTCCCTCTCTCTCTCTCTTCCATCCTTTTTCCACTCTCTTACTATACCTCACCTCTTCCCATCTCCATTCATCTCCTCAGCCCCATTCACTTCTGTGCTCTATGGAAAAGCCATCTGTCCTGCCGCTCATAGATCTGTCTACTCTGCTAATCATATGCCCACTTCCACACGGCAGGGGAGAGGAGACGGGAACATGTGCCAGAGAGGAGAGGAGAGGACAGGAGAGGAGAGGAGTGGAGTGGAGAGGAGGAGTGGAGAGAGGAGATGTTGTGGACATATAGCTAAGATTCCAGATATACTAATCACAAACATCTGCAGGAACACACACACACACACGCACATAATACCATGCGTGCACAAGGGCACACACCGACACACACACAGACATGATGGTGGAAAAATGGGCACAGGACAATACTGGCTGAACAGAGAAATGGTAGAAGCATGGACAAAAAGGAACATGAAGAACAACAATAACAAGAACAACAAGAAAAGGAAGATAACCTCAAGGGATGAACTCAAACAACAGAAAGACAAAAACAGAGGGATGATCAAGGACATGGTCAGACAGGCAGGCAGACAGACAGACAGACAGACAGACCAATAAGAAAGAGTTTGAGCCTGACAGCATAAGAGCATTGGGGACACAGAGAGCTGAAGGATGGAAGGAGAGAAAGAGACAGACAGGCGGACAGAGACACAGGAGAGAGAGAGAGAGAGAGAGAGAGAGAGAAAGAGAGAGAGAGAGAGAGAGAGAGAGAGATGACGGACAGCTCTTTCTGGACTGCCTGGCATATGAGAGAGGGGGGTATAAGGAATGGTAAGGAGGAGACGAGTAAAGGGTGCCCTCCAGACAGACAGAGCAAATGGAAATAGGAGCATCAGTCAACTGGTTGGTTGAGGAGCGGAGCCTCGGAAGAGGGGGAAGGGTGGGGTGGAGGATGGGTGGGGGTTCCATGAAACATCCCGCCCCAGAGCGAGGTGCCCAGAGTGGGCAATGGCATCGGCCTCGTCATCTTCTCGCCCCCGGGTCCATGATCCAGGGCCCTGAGCCGCTCCAATTAAACAGAGTTCCTCATTACTACTCCTACTCCTGCTGCTGCTGCTGCTGCTCTTATTTGGCCCTAATCAGGGCAGAAAGGGCAGCAGCATGAGAAGGGTGGAGGGACAACAAGGCTGCACATATTCTTATTATTTTGATGCTGCTCCGATGTGTGCTTAAGGCCATCAAAGGTCTACGGGGGGAGCTGGGTGTGCTATTTATGTTCGCCTTTGGCCCTCCACAGAACAATGGAGCATTAGAACCTAAGACAAGATAGCGTTTTCTCAAACATATTCCAATTCCATTCTATTTTGGGCAGTGTTCTATGAGCACTTCATTACAGACAGCCAGTAAGAAGCCGTGTGGCATGACTGAATCCAACTGAATTTACACAATCAGGGACATGGGCGCAGTTGTAGGATATGATGCATATTTATCTGACCAATTAATTCATTCATTATCTGTCATCAGTATATCATAATATTTGAGATTTGGGAAGATTAAAATTTTTCCAACTGTGCTCAAGTGCCACAGATGCAACTGTGACAAAGAGACGAAATTAAACCGATTATTTACACAACTACTTCCTGGTGACTTTTCACTCATGCATTGACCATCTGAAAATAAACATAATATCAGATACAATGGCTTCCTTTCCTTGTTTATGCAAATACGAAAGCCAAAGCCATGCTCAAGCAAAGCTGTAAGGTCAAGCAACACACAAATAAATCAGTCATTAGCCGAGCTATTAGCGCGACACGGGGGTGAGGAGAAGGGGGGGGGGGGGCGCAAACTGTTGCTCGCTTTGGTGTGTGCGGTGCTGTGGAAGGGTGGCCCGGAGAGAGAGAGAGAGAGAGAGAGAGAGAGAGAGAGAGACTGCACTAATCAAAGGAACAGGTGTCCCTTAACACCCCCTTCTGGGAGGAGGCAGAGGTGAAGCACAGCTAAATGAAGATGGAGAGACGAGGACACACTATTCTCTCGCTTTTTTTTCCCCACTTTTTTTTTCCTTTTTTCGGTTGTTCCCCTCACCGAGACCCATGGGAGGGTGACCTGCAGCGGCCACGTCAATACCTGGCCACCGCTGCCGCTCAACTACCGCTAATTACTGCAGTCCAGTGTTATTTTTCCAAGTTGTGTGTGTGTGTGTGTCTGTATTTGTGTGTCTGTGTGCGAGACAGAAAGACTGTGCTTGTGTGTGCGAGTGCGAGTCTATGCCTGTGTGTGAGCCAGTGCTTATGTATGTATGTATGTGTGTGTGTCTGTGTGTCTGTGTGTGTGTGTGTATCTTTTTTTGGAGGAGGGCTGGCAGTCTGTGCTCCAGGGATAGAGGTGACGAGCAATCAGCAGCGAGACTTCAGTCAGCGAGCTATCACAATCCATTGAGCTGAGGCTGTGGACGAGGACATCATTAAGCGGCGTGGAAAGGTTATTTTTAAAAGGGGGCGCTTAAGCTAGCCAAGTGATGCGCTCAGACAACTTCAACAACACCCTGCACCTCCACGACTCCATTAGCTCTCCTTAGCGCGCCACATCAGCCTCGAGGAGGGCACGCACGCACACACACACACACACACACACACACACACACAAACACACAGACTCTCTTTCTTTCTATCTTGCTATCTCCCTCCCACACACACACACACACATACAAACTTTCTATCTTGCTATCTCCCTCCCACACACACACACACACACACATACAAACGTGTGTAAGTATGGTGCTATAAGCTGTGTGTGTGTGTGTGTGTGTGTGTACAGGAGTGTGTGGAGAGTGAGAGCCTTCATGTGTGCTTTTTTCTGTGGCACTGACGTGTATGTGTGTATGTGTGTAAGTATGGGGATGTAAGCTAAACTCTGGTGTGCATGTGTGTGTGTGTGTGTGTTTGTTTGTGTGTGGAGATTGAGAGCCTTCATGTGTGCTTTTTTTCTGTGGCACTGACGTTAGTGTGTGTGTGTGTGTGTGTGGCGGCCCGCTGCTCGGGGTCCCGCAGGGAGCCCATTTAAGCATTTCACAGCTCTAATGTGCGGCTCTCCCAACATGGAGGCACGGAGGGGCGGAGGGGCAGTCTATCAAGTGCCTCAGCACTCTGACACACTTGCAGACAGCTGTCACTCTAATTAAGGCTGTCACTGAGTGTGTGTATTTATGTATGTGACCTTATGTGTGCGTGTGCGGGCGTGTGTGTTTGTGTGTGTTTATTTAAGAGATTTGGCGATGTGTTTGTTTTCAAGTGATTGCATGTGTGTGTGTGTGTGTAAGTGATTTTGTGTGTGAGTGTGCTTGTTTTAAGTGATTGTATGCGCGTGTGTGTATGTGTGCTTGTTTAAGGGACTTTGTATGTGTCTTTGCATGTTTAAGTGACTGTGTGTGTGTGTGTATGTGTGTGTGTGTGTGTTTGAATGTGTGTCGTTTGTGTGTATGCTTACATCTGCACGCTACATGCAACTTTACACTTGGATGCGTGTGTGCATGTTAACATTCTCTCTCTCTTGAGTTCCACCTGTGTGTGTAGTGATCATGGGGGCAACTTCATGTGTATTTATTTTCATGTGGCTCCATCTGGACTCTCCCCGAGAGACGTGTCTAGAGTCAAGGCAATCAGATAGAGAGCAAACCCTCTTTTGGATCAGCACAAACTAACCTACACACACACACACACACACACAAACTTACAACCACATCATTAGAGCTACACGCACAGGCACACACAGACGTACGTTATCTTTGCTAGATAAAGTGGGTGTCAGTGTGTGGATAAATAGATAAAACAAACCCTGATGGGTAAATGTGACACAAGAGACTGCTGGAAAAGATGGCAGTAGGCGGTGGCGAAGGTAGTATATGTGTGTGTGTGTGTGTACCTGTGCTAATGCCGGAGTTGGCGATGACCGTGGCCTCGCTCCACTGGTCAGCGCTGGAGACGGAGTAGGAGCGCTGGTGCATGCCGTCTGGACGGCTGTTAAAGGACACCAGACTGATGCCACTGGCCATCTGAGACGCCGAGGAGCTACTGCTCACCGAGCCTAGGGAAGAGAGGGGGACACAGAGAGAGAGAGGCGGAGAGGTAGAGAGAGATGGGGGAGAGAAGGTGAGAAAGAGAGAAGGAGAGAAAGAGAGGGGAAGAGAGCGAGATAGAGAGAGAGATGGGGGAGAGAGAAGGTGAGAAAGAGAGAAGGAGAGGAGTTAGACAGTAGGACAGAGAGGAAGAGAGAGATGGGTGAGAGAGAGAGAGAAAGAGAGAGAGAGAGAGAGAGAGAGAAAGAGAGAGAGGAAGAGAGAGATGGGTGAGAGAGAGAGAGAGAGAGAGAGAGAGAGAGAGAGAGAGAGAGAGAGAGAGAGAGAGAGAGAGAGAGAGAGAGAGCTTATTGTTCATTTACTATTTTCCAAAGATGGCTGCTCCTGAAAGTCAACAGTCAGTCAGTGGTGCGGTTATGATCATGTCAATAATTAGGGCTCTATAAAGCTTCATTCACAAAAACGATGTATTGAAAAAGTACCGTAGTTATTTTTACCATCACAGCTGCTCCTGAAAGTTAGACCTTGAATGTATTGCTGAGTTTATGCTCAGTGCCACCAAAAAAAAAAAATTGTCAACTGGGACACAAACAACAATTGTTTTGGTGTGTCACACACACACACACACACACAGACACACACGTAGACACAAACTGATTAAGACATGAAGCCCAACACTGCATTCTTTCAGGTGGCATAATAAAAAGTAGATTAATTATCAATAGCTCATATACATAACAGTGACAGACAAAGGTCACTGGACTTCCCCCCCCCCCCCCTCTCCCTCCCAGCCTCTGGATCTTGGGCTATTAGTGTGTGATTAAAGCGATGTCAGTAGCCTGCCACATAATCACACTAATAAAGTCCGACTGGAGTGTAGGACACGCAGGGGCCCTGTCAACAACACACAAGAACAACCCCACTGCACCATGGGAGGGGTGTGTGTGTGTGTCTGTGTGTGTGTGGAGTAGTGTGTGTGTGTGCGTGTGTTTGTATGGAGTAGTATGTGTGTGTGTGTGTGTGTGTGTGTGTGTGTGTTAGGGGGAGGGGAGGGTGGGCCTTGTGCTCCTCAGTGGTGGTCCCACAGTGACGATACATGATAGATGACATGCACACTCAACTGGAATTAACCACAACAGCACGCCCCCTGCCCACATCACATTAACAAACCATTTAATGACCCCAGACGTATGGCCATTTCAATTATTATTATTATTAGTAGTAGTATTATTATTGTTATTATTATTATTATGTTTCATTATTAAATGCATTAGAAAGAGCAATGAATGTAAGTTTTAAATTATTAAATATACATTATTCTTTTCTACATACTAATCATGTTCTGTATGCTGTCATACTTACTCATATCACGCATGCTAAGTTAACAACTACATTAATTGCATTTTATTTGCTTATTTTGACTACTTTTTCTTTCTTTCCAGTTAATTATTATGGTGTAGCCCTGCATGTGACTCAGGCCAGTGTAAACAGATGGGGGGGGCAGAGGGGGACAGAACAGAACTAAGCCTTTTAACTGAGAGCCAGAACACGAATCTGGTTAAATGTCACCACCCAATTTAATCCTTCATTGCAACAAAATAAACCTGCACCTACTACACCTCTGGGTAAATGGCATAGCAAGTCTTACATGATGGAGACGGAGAGAGAGAGAGAGAGAGAGAGAGAGAGAGAGAGAGAGAAAAATGGAGGGATGCAGGGGGAGGGAGAGGGTGAAATATTTGATATGGTGCAATTGAAGAGATGCTTATATGAAACACACACTCTAAGCCCCTAGGGGTTTATGCAGCAATGTGTGTACAAGTCACCGCATGCAGCCTGTGTGTCTGGAGAGATCTGGCCTCTGCCGTCGCATGCAGCCGATCCAACAATGAAAACATGGAACACACTGAGCTTCAGATGGTGCTCGGCAGCTCAGTGTTTGAGGGGAGGGGTAACTTGGCATTGCAGACCATTTTATAGGCTCATCAAGCTAGTGAATTATTTCCTCCTCTCTCTCTCTCTTCTCTTGCTCTCTCTCTCTCTCTCTCCCTCACACCCTCCCCTGTTTCTCATTCTCTCATTACAACCCATTTTCCAGCTGCCTGGCTACAGAATGAGAGAGAGAGGGGGAGAGGGAGAGAGAGAGAGAAAGAGAGAGAGAGAGCGAGAGAGACAGAACACTGATTGCATTAATATTCATGACAATAATTAGTACATGTATTATGGGTCACTGAATATTCATGCTATTAGTTTGGTCGTCCTGGAGCGTTGTGTGTGTGTGTGTAAGTGTGTGTGTGTGTCTTGGGCTGGGATGCTTAATTCAACGCTGTATCTCAAGCTGTGGCTACAGCAGCAAGTTAGACAGAACCATCCCAACAATCTTTTGGGGAGGAAGAAGAACTGATCCCATTCCATTTGAGGGCCAGCTGAGTGGGAGGAGCCAAGGGTTGGGGGGGTGGTGGGGGGCTTTAGTGTAAGGTGCAGTAATCACACTAAACACTTTCTAAAAGGTTCAGAGATGTCTTAAGGGTGAAGTGGCAGCACTAATGAGTGCACACACTAAAGTGCTCACTCAATGCCAGACATCACGGCTGTGTGCGACTCTTGTATCAACTATGTTATCAGTACACCATATAATTAATACAACAAAATTATTAGCATTTAGAAAAACTTCAATGCATTTGGAGTTGCCAACACATTTCCCCATCATCACTGATGCTTCACTGTGACAGCGACAGTACAGTATTTTCAATCACTCCTCCATCTCCAACCAATAGGAGCCCTGGCAAGCCTTGATGAAGCATCGCTGTTGGTGGAGGCTGCTCACCTTGGCCGGGTGCCAGCTGCATGTTGCTCATGTCTTTGGCCAGGCCGTTGGTCTTGGGGCTGGGCACGGCAGCGCAGGTGGACACGGCCCTGGGCGGCCGCTTGCCAGGGACCTTCACAGTGGTGCGCAGCAGGTCGATCTCCTTGCCGTGGACGTTCTGCATATAGTCCTGGAAGAGAGGCAGAGCCAGAGGGAGGGGTCAGCTCAGGGGGTCAGCACACAAGCCTGGATGGCACACCATCATTAGCTTTGAAAGGAGGACCAAGCAGGGCCTGCTGCTCGCTCGCTCGCTCTCTTTCTTCCATTCGATTTCTTTTGGCTTTCTGGTTTCTCACATTCTCCATTGCTCTCTCTCTTCTTCTTTCTACCACTCTCTCTTTTCTCTCTTTCTATTTCTTTCTTTCTCCCTCTCTTTCTTTCTCTCTTCCTATTTCTTTCGTTCTCTCTGTCTTTCACTCTTTCCATTTTTTCCCTTGCTGTATTCTCGCTTTCTCCATTGCTCTCTCTCCTTCCTTGTCTCTATCACTCTTTTCTCTCTTTCTCTCTGTCTCTCTATCACACTCTCCCCCCCACCCTCCTCTCCCAGTGTGGGCCCAGAGCCAGCGGGTCTGCTGCTTAGTGGACGGCTCCTTCTCTCCTTCTCTCTGCTGGAAGTGGCACCTGCTTTAGATGTGGGCTGCCCTGGGTGGTCACTAAGCCTGGCTATACATCACTCAAGTGCCAATCAACCTCCACAAAGAGCAGTGAGAGGGGGAGTGGGGGCACGACGCTTAAAGAGAACCAGAGAGTGAATTAGAGGCCCTCTCTCGCTCTCTCTCTCTCTCTCTCTCTCACACACACGCACACACATATTAGACACACACACACACACACACACAGACACAGACTCACAGAGGAGGCAGACAAAAGGGGTAATTCAAAGCCAAGTGCTCTCGACATGGCTTAACAAGCCACTGGAGAGCCCTTCACAGCCCTGCCGAGCAGCCGGCCAACAGCTTGACTCTCGTAATTGCGTCGCCATTTGCATTCGATAACTTTAATCATCAACACATCATAAACATGCAGCCCCCTTCAATCTCTCCCTCACTCTTGCTCTCCCTCATACACACACACACATCCACACATGCACACACGCACATGCACACACGCAAGCACACACACACACACACACACACACACACACACACACACACACACACACACACAGTGCCATGCCAGCTGGGAGGATTTGTGTGTGTGTGTGAGTGAATGATGACAGACAAGGGTAGGGAGAGCAGCGAGGTCCTGATCTCTGGAGTAATTTAGTGCTATTCGGCTGATTGACAACGCCGATGGATAATTGGGACACACATATAAGCAAATAACACAAAGCCAACATTAACCGGGATACTGTCACAATATATTCAACCCTCAACTACTTAAGTACACCGTCGAGTTTGATTAGGATTTGATCCCCCCCCCCCCCCAGTGTTGATGTGTTGTGGAGTTTTGGTGCTAACTGAAGTGCATCTATTGCCTTGCTCGGCTCTTAATTAGCTGCATTAATAGGATTTCTTTGCACATAGTGCAGCAATTAAGCAATTAAGAGCTGTGATTGAGTTTCATCAGATTAGCCTCCACAAACACGCTAATTGGGGAACCGAGCAGATGCCTGTTGATGGGGGGGCTGGGGGTGGTGAGTGTGTGTGCGTGTGTGTGTGTGTGTGTGTGAGTGTGTGTGTGTGAGAGAGAGAGAGAGATGGGGACAACATTACAGAGAACACAGTAAGCCCAAGAGAGAAGATGTGTGTGTGTGTGTGTGTGTGTGTGTGTGTGTGTGTGTGAGTGAATGTGAGTGTGAGTGTGAGTGTGTGTGTGTGTGAATGTGTGTGAGAGTGAGAGATGGGGACAACACAGCAAGCCTAAGAGAGACGCATCATTACAGAGTGCCGGTCTTATGAGAGAAACACCTCGAGAATGGACACCTCGTTCATGATCTCTCTCTCTCTCTCTCTCTCTCTCTCATCCAATTCAAAGGTGCTTTATTAGTGCTGTTTAGATAGAGTGTTGCCAAAGCAATGGCACAGTACTACTCTCTCCCTTTCTCTGTCTCTCTTTCTCTGTCTCACTCTCTCTCTTTCTGTCTCTCTCTCATTAACCCAGTCCCACAGACAATTACAGCAGACAGGGTGTGCATTTAGGGGGGACAAAGGACATGTGATTCTAGAGGAGAGCAGGATCAGGGAAGCCGAACTGTAGTATGAATGTTGACAGTGTGTGTGTTTGTACGGTGACGGCAATTACGCAGGACACCATTGGACAATCATCAGACCCGGGCCAACACACGATGCGGGGGATTTAATTAACGTGGCCTGACATGAAGAGGGCTCCTAATTAACATGGCGCAGCCTTCACGTCAACCAACTGGCCCGTGTCAGACCTGATCGGGTTGCCACAGAAGCACAGACAGACCATAATGAGCCCTCCACCACAACCCCTCTTTGCTATCTATATGTTTTGGGATATTAACATTGAGAGCATTGAGCAATCACACCCACACAGATATATAAACATGCGCACGCACACATCAACTATTTGCTGTAATCAAGCTTAATCTTGAAAGTATACTGTATGTCTGGAATAGTCACAAAATCCTAAACTGTACCCATCATTAAAATTGCTATTCAGGAAGATATAGGGAACGAGACTGATCCTGAATCAGGCCAATATTCACATGGAGACAATCTTATTGGAGACATTACAAGTTTGCTTGATGCAGCGGGAGACAAATTTGCTCGTGTCTAGGAACTTAGATTTATAAGATTTTGTCTCATATCATGTGAGGACATACAGTATTTGCAGTTTAAATTTTTGTCTTGTCTAATTTGTTCTGAAAACAAAACTAAATGGATTTTTTAATGGTAAGATAAAATGAACAACAGTAGGGGCCTGGTCTCAGTCCAGGCCAATACTTACATGGAGGCTGGGGTGGTAGGTTAGTACTCCATTGTCACACAGTGTCACGTACTTCTTCTTCCATTCCTTGTTCAGAGACTTGCCACTCCTCTTCATCAACATCCCCTGCAAGAGCAAAGCCCACATGATCAAACTCCAAACCCAGAGCTGGAGAGATTCAGCACATGTACATGTTCACGGATCATCTGCAGTGATGCTGTGCTCTTGCTCTGGAGGGGAACTACTATTGGTCAGCTTTCTATGGTACTGGAAAACAATCTGTAATTTGCAACGGATACTTGTATTTAACCTGCCAGGCCCAAAATCTTTTAACGTTAGTGTGATCTGCTGCTCATTTTGGTGCTCTTTTGAATCGACTTCAAAGGGCAACGCAACTAATAAGCGTTCCCAGAGAAAGAGCATATACTCTAGCCTGCATTCACTTTGCAAACCCTAGGACTTTGATGTGGATTGCTTCATTACATGTTTGTTAACTGAGACATTGTGTCCGGTGTAGTGACATCATTCTATCAAGCACTCTTGAGTTTGGGGAAAAATGCCTTTCCAGCTTGATTCATTCCCCCTAAGACAACGCAAGCACAAGTGTCTATGGAACACAAGGGGAAGGCACAATAGCGGCTCCATTTATTGGCCCTTTATATATACTACTGTACGCTAGCCCAAGTCTCAAAATAACACTCTGTCCTTCCACATAGAGTGCACAACGGAAACACATTATTATCTGAAAGGACAGAGTGGAGCACAGAAATAATAATAATAAAAAAAACCCTGATCCTGCACTCATAGCTCGCTGGCGAGCAGCTGCGCGGCCGTTAGCCATTAGCCCGTTAGCCCATTAGCCGCCGCTCTAACTCCACACATCAGCCGCAGCTGACTGGCTCGCACAGGCCGCCCACACCTCATTTCAGCCAAATTCATTAGGCAAGAAGGGGGATAAAACTGTCCGCTGATTAGCAATTACGGCCGAGCTGCTGCATGTGTCACCTCACTGGACTTGTTAAACATTAACGCACAGACAGGGGGGATATTAATAGTGTCCAGCAGAGGTTGCCATGAAACACACAACACTGTGGGGGGGGGGGGGGCTAGGGTAAGAGAAGAAAAAAGAAAGGGGGAAGGGGGGGGATGAAATGATCAGAACATTTCCCCTCTTCTTGCCCCTTCCTCCCTCCCCTCTCTCTATATTCTTCCATTTCTTCTGCCTCCTCTTTGACTGTTCCACTCCATCAAGCCCAACGCTGAGCGAAGAGTAATTAGACCAAATAAAGAGCACACCGAATCTTTTAAAATCAGCCAGTAAAATGAAGAACAAATAGGTCAAATTATAGCAGCCATTACCAGCGTGTCATAACGGCATGACATCACCAGAGACATTCAAAAGGTAATAAAAACGTCTCTGCGTTCCTTGAGCACACCGCGCGGAATAACAACCACAGAATGTTTTGTTATGGTCTTGAAGGCCCGTAAATGACTTCTTCCACACTTCCTGACACCATGTAAACATTCAGAGAAGAACAACACACACTGGGCCGAATGACCACTGATGGAAAGGGTCTTGTATGTAGATGACTTCAGCATATAACCAGAAGAGGACAAGTTAGATCTTAAAATATATATTTCTTATTTCGTGTACCACTGAGTACCTTTTCAATGCAAGTCTACAGTCTTGTTTTTACCCAAAAGATAAGATTGATCTCCATCTCTTTTCTTCAGAACTACCTAAATATTCAAGCTACAAGCGTCTTTGCAGAATTACCATAGGCAGAACAACCAGGATTTGAGGGAATCATAAACCAAAATCAACCACATGACCCAAGATGTTACAAGCACAGTTGTGTAGCAGGTCTTTTGCTTCTCATAACTGGGCTCTGTAGTTTAAGAGTGATCAGGAGTAATGAAATATTGCTGTGTGAATAAAATCTTCACCGCTCATTTCAGGACCACATCACCACAGACATGAATTGAGAAAAAAGGGCAATAATCACTTGTGACTGTGGCCACTTGTGTGTGTGTGTGTGTGTGTGTGTGTGTGTGTGTGTGTGTGTGTGTGTGTCACGGGCAAGTGTGAGGAAGAGTGTGTGGAAGTGACTGATGCAATAATGAGGCTGAAGGTAACCCTGCTCCCGCACGCGGCGTGGCGCCTGCCTCCCTCCCCGGCCAATATATCTCCAAGAGAGCGGCGGTCGCACTCCCTGGCTAGTTTATTAATTTTACGCATCCATCGCCTGAGTGACAAGCGATCATTCTGCAGGAGAGGCTAATTGAACGCCACGTCGACCCTCTGATGGCTGTTATCTTTCATTACTTAAGTTCCGGGCCGGCGCCATGCAAGATGCCTCCACTTCAGGCTTCGTGCGCTGACAGCTCACAAGGTCTTCCGATCCGGAGGAAATGGAGGAGATAAATACTTCCTACACACACACACACACACACACACACACTCCTTCATTCTTAAGGAGTGGCCTACACCCACAGAAGTGCTGAGCTAAGCGTTTGAGCTTGTCAATATGTGCACTGTTTACACAGCTGCAAGCAAATATCATATATATGAAATATATTTCTCCAGTTGGAACATCACAAAGTGACCCTAAACTGCCAAAGAAATTGGATAAAAGTGGCACAATCCATTATGGAGGAATGTGTTCTTGAGGACCCATTCCCAGCCCATTCGGAAGCAGTGGAACAAACCAAATCAACACAACAATAAGAAAAGCTCTGCCCAGTGCCAGCACTAATCTATTAAAACAGAACAAATTAGACGCCTTATCACTCTATCATTCTCTCTCTTTCTCTCGCTCTCCATCACGCTCTCTCGATAACTGGGACAAAAGGCCCACAAAGGGCTTCCCCCAAGTGCAGTAATAAATCACTGGCCTGCTTGAGCCAGGGATAAGGAGAGGGGACAGGCCTAATCTTGCACTGTCCCCCCTGACAGGCCAGAGTCACAAGGGAGCCCAAACGGACGCCTTTGTTCCACCACTGTCCACTCAGACTGGGGGATAAATTAAGAATGTCATCGGAAAAAAAACCTCTACATAAAACGCTTCCTGTGGTGTGTGTGTGTTGGTGAGAGAGAGTTCATGCATGTGTGTATGTGAGCGAGGGAGAGAGACAGAGAAAGACAGAGAGAGAGAGAAAGGTGGGTGTGTGTGTATGGGGGAGGACAGAGGTGACTGTGAGACTGACACCTAGTGAGAGGTGAATGCCCTTCTATCTCTGTGGCCATCTGATGTGGCCAGTAGAACCCACTGACCACAGCCCACCCCCAGAACATTCATCATCCCAGTGAGACCAGGTCAAATAGCCCCGCTCTGAACAATACCAATGGCCCGTTATCCAACTCACACAGACACACACACACACACATGCCAGACACATAATTGTGGCAGAGAGGAGGGCTTGTATCCGATATCATACAATGTAACCAATTTGAAGCATTCCAATGCAAAACATTCCCTACTCTAACTTGGGTTAATGATGTCGCGCTCCAGACTTAAAAGCCATAAAAACACCCAAGACACATGACCACCAAATCCACACAAACCTAATCCACACAAACAAGACATGGGGGTCCTTAACATGGACAAGGAGGGACAGCCCCGAAAGAGAGAGAACAGAAGAGCAGAGATAAAAACCTAACACCACAGGGGAAAAAGGGACAGGACTCTTCAGCATTGATTTATCTGAACAGAGCTCTGGGTAATTAATTATAAACTCAATTATCCAAACCCTATTCTGTTCCCATCCTATCCTTACATGCTACATCCTTGCCTCCTCATCTCTCTTTTTGTGTGTGGATGTGAGTGTTTCTCTGTCAGAAAAGAAACAGACAAAGAAAGTATGAATAAATTGGCACACGCACTACACTATACCTTTGACCTATTATATCTCCTTTAATGTAAGTCAGTCACACAGAAATGATTCTCATTTTGTTTGAAAGCTCTTTTCCTGCTCTATAGTTTATTTAAATAGCATACAATACCCAAAATGAAAGGTAGCCAAGTAGAGATTGAAATATTTAAAAAGGAATTGCAAAAAAAACTATATTTTAAAATGAGTCATTAGCTTAACATCTCTAGAAAATTTGTCTTTGGTTTTTGAGTCATTGTGGAGATATTGTGATTTATACGGTGAAATCACTGCCCCC
>JASCQY010000078.1:214639-231335 GCA_030264315.1 Sardinella tawilis | reverse complement strand
GCACACACACACACACACACACACACACACACACACACACACACACACACGCACGCACACTTACATACACTCTCATCTTCCCACATATGCAAAGACATACAATTTGCATGCTGTACTGGCACACATATGCTGGCCAACCCAGAGGGGTATGTGGGACACACAGTCAGGGAAAGTAGGTCAAGCTCCTCCTGCCTGGCTGGCATTAGTTATGCATATTCACAGGCAGATCCACCCTGCCTGCCTCATCTGAGCTATGCCGTGCTGCTCTGTGCCGTATCGTAGGCCTACTGTGCTGCAGCATGAAATTCATGTCTGTTTAACTCACTGCATGTGCAGTGGAGTGCAGTGCATGGCATGGCACACACGATCGGACTCTTTAACGCAGTCGTCTGGAAGGGTGATGGGAGGGAGAGAGAGAGGCAAGATCGAGAGCAAGATGCTGTGCTAGCATGGCCTTGGTGATGACACAAGATACACGCACGACTAGGTCCAAGTCACATGGACTCGTTTTGATGTAAAACGGGAACGTTCATGTGAAAAGAAACCCAAAGCCATCGCTCATATTTTCCAGGGAAGTAGTTTGGAGGCTTAACACAAGAGGATAGAGAGAGAGAGAGATAGATAGATAGACAGACAGACACACAGATGGTCTAGATCTGATGCTGCATATCGCTGCCCACTTTACAGTGAACACTGTTCATAGTTTAATTGCTTCTTATTTCACCTCTTATTGAACTACCCTGAACCTGGCTACACAAAACCATAAGCAAAGTATGTTGGGGAAAATATTTTCTGCCTCTCAAATAAATGTGATGGTCAGGTAGAGTGTGTGTTCACATGCCTGTGATCTCACACCTCTTGCATGTTTTTTCTCTGAAATGGCTTGCTGCTGTACTACATCATGCAATACAACCTGGAATGCACCACTGCGAGATCTTTTGTTGTTCTTAGTTGGGTAAATATGTGGGAATTGTAACAGATACTTACTAGTTACAAGACAGAATCATCATTTCAGTAAACGACTTAAAAGTGTGCGCACAGTTTAGTCAAACAAACACAAGCTCCCTTGACCCCAAACGACACCTTCCAGTTCCTGTTTTATGCAGCATAGGGCAGTTTGCCATTTCGGACACGGCGACTGAGTCAGAAAGGCACCCAGTGTATGAGTAAGACCTTTTCCCACTCAGTGTATCCATATGAGTGGAAATAACGAGATGCGTGCATGTGTGGATGCTAGTAATTCTGCATCTGTTGTGTGCACTGACATCCACATGCGGCCTCCTGTAGTGGGCTATCCACCCTGTACTAATCCATTACCAAGTTCTCCATGCATGGATGTTGAAATCTGAGCCTCCTACACTGACTATCAGCCATTTGTTTATTAATTAATCCATCTTGCGGCTAGAGTGCTTAGAATAAAGGCTTGGAAGAAGGAGAAATGCACCCTGCTAGATTTCCCATGAGGTAGAAATGTTCCAAGAGACCAAAACATTCAAATTTACTGCTAGTACTGCTGTCCCCTGTTGTCTTCATGTTGTTTTTTTTTTTTTTTGTTTATTAATAAACATTTCAGCGCCCAAACCAATAGGAAAATGACAGTAGCATTCAAATGGCCTATTGAAGGGACGTGTAGAGTTACAGGCTCTGTGTTTGTAATGTTCTGCTACATTGCATAAGCATAGTAGTGCTAACAGACGCTATAGCATCTGCTAACAGCTGTGAAGGTCTGCAGGCCACAAAGGTTGGGTAACACTCAGGCAGGCTCTGTTCATAGTAGAAACATACAGCCGAGGCTACTTCATCAAGTTTGGCCAATTTTATGCCCTGGGCACAAAGTCTTTAGCGTGGTAGAAATATGAATTTGATGCCGGTTTTCATGGTATCCATAGGGACCACACAGTAAACCCCCATTAAAGCTGTACTATGTGAGGTTTGGTCTAAAAGCTTACAAAACCTGTACAAAACCTCCAGGGGACTCTAATGAGGATGTGGTAACATTGAAATGTTAGTCCTTTTTCTCTTGTTGCGCACCTTGTTGAATTGAAATTGAAGTTATGTTTACATCTGTTCCGGTATTTTATTTTAATATCAAGACTGTCCCCCCATCGTAGATGCACCAGGTGTACACAGAAACACTGTTGATCGACCTCCTTTTGAATTCTTACAAAGGCTCTGTAATAAGTGTAGACTGCAAACATCACCTAGCCTCTGGCTCTGCCACAAGCTTGCTGACGTCTTACTAGCTGCCTGCGTCTTTTGATGTCCGCCAGCAATGTTGTATTGCTGTGAAAGATGTTCTTTCATTCTTGTGATGTGTCTCAGCTTGTGCAGTGCAACACTGCAGTCTTCCTGGTCGACTGGTTGGAGCAAAGGGTTTATCCGACCTTAACATGACCATTTGCAGTCCAAATGAATTTGAACATAATACTAAAAAAAATAGTTGCTTAATTCAAGTACAGTCTACCCATAGGGTGCTTTGAAGGCAAACTAGGCTTTTATAAACATCCAAAGTTGCTAAGAATGATGCAGAGAAGATATAACACTCTACGTATACTTACAGGGGAAGCTACACCAGATATGTTAACGATGCGAGAAAACAAAGATGCATCTGCTGTAACAGTTAGCTTCCACTGTAACCAATGGAACTGGCTACACCAAGCGCAACAGCGCCGCAAACATGCCAAAAAAAGAAAAAGACGAGTCTGTTGACGCAGCTTGGCTTAGGCTTTTTAGGGGTAATGTTCTGGTGTAAACGGCAGCATCCCAACAACGCGTGTGTCCGTGTCTTATTCTGAGCTGCAGCCATATCCTAGACACCATCCCATCTCCCTCTCCCTCCCTCCCTCAGCTCACATACTCACGATCCTGCCAAATGAAGGCAAAATGCTCCAAAACACTTTGAAAGTGTCAGACCAGTAAGAGAAGGGAGATTTTTTTTCCCTACTTAATCCGAATGTGTTTGCTTAGTTGGGTGAAAGGGGACATGAAGGGTGTTGGGCCATTCTGCTAATTGACAGCTAGATGGCAACATCATTTTGAGGAACAGACTTTGGTGCAGGAGTATTTGGTGCATGTCTGTATGACTTTCAGACAGTCCTCCACTCCCATATTTACTGCTCTTCTCTTAGCACGGCGCCCATGTGCACCACAAGCTCTATTCAATCTCTTTAATGGTCATCTCAAGGCATTTAGGTTTCGCTGTGTGTGTTGATGTTCAGCTTGTTAGGTCACAAGGTTTTGTTTTCTTATTCAATAGCTAATCCCCCAACCTTACAGGCACACGAGCCACAAATTCTGTTAAAGGCATGGCTGTCATTAGAGCGGATGGACTCTAATTGAATAATGAATCCTGTTCACTAAACAGCTTTGTGTTTGTATTTGAAAAACTCCATGTAGGCAAAGTCCTTGTAATGTAACAGCAGGCGAGCTTTGGGCATGGGTGGTGTCCAGGGGCAAATGACTTGGATGTTTGTTTGTGTTCTCACACACACACACGCACACACACACTCACAGCACTTCCGTTTGATCACCAGCCCAGAACATGTCCAGAGTTAAGAAATTGGCCACTTTGATTTCCTTTGATTGGAAGAGAGAAGGTATTTCAAGTTAAAATAGCTTAAAAAAAAAGCTTTAACCCAATTTATTTCAAAACTGTTTATATTTAGGGAGTCCTGTTAAGAATCCATGTGCTCCTGTGGCACTGTTCATTGTGCCACTGGCGGTGTGTTTGTGTGGCAGATAGAGAGGGAGGCACTGCAGGGAAGGCATATGGCTGGCATTGTTGAGTGGAGATTAGGCAGAGGGAGTGCGGCACCCCCTGGGGCTCCAGGCTTAGTTCTCAAGAGACGCCCTGTGCCAGTTTACCCGTATGGGACTTGGCATTTGGCACAGGGCTAAGTTCTGCCCCCTCCGCCAACCAACGCTGCGGTAAAGGCGACCCCTTCAACTGGGATATTAGGAGTCACAATAGGCCTCTGTTATGTATGTCTGGGCAAACTACTTCTTCTGGGATGCCTCTGTCTCTGTCTGTCTGTCTGTGTGTGTGTGTCTGTCCATCCATCTTCTGAACTCTGCACCACTGTTTTTTTTTTTTTTTTTTTTTTTTATGATGTCCAGCAATCACTCAGCCATTCAGGGTTTTTCCCACATTCTATAGGCTACTCATTTACTCAGTTCTTTCTCTCTCTCTCTCTCTCTCTCTCTCACTTACACACACACACACCTCCTCTTTCACTTCTCCGTCTTAATCTGCTCCCCTGTGAGGGCTAAGCGTGTGAGCCTCAGATCAAATGTAGGTTGCCGTCTGATCTTTGACGTGTGTGTGTGTGTGTGTGAGAGAGAGAGAAAGAGAGAGAGAAAGTAAGTGTGTGTGTGTGTGTGTGTGTGTGTGTGTGTGTGTTTATAAGTGTGTGTTATGCGAACAGACCTAAGAACATACCTACTTGGAAAACACAGCACTTTTAACCCCATGCACTTCAGTAAGATTGGCCTCCCACAGCTCAACACTGCATCAAGCCTATACAGTATGTCACCATTGCAAACGCATGTAGCCAATAAATGAGTTTTATGACTTGAGTGTTCTGTGGAGTAAATCAACCTGACTTCAGAATGGATGCAGCCTAGTTTTGTTACATTCCTCATTCACTTATTACTGCCATTCATTTCCTTATACTCCTGTTACATTCCACTTCATTTACCATTTTCTTGTGTTTTTTTGGCTTTTTAACTATTTTTTTTTTTTAAGTTTTTATATGAAATGTTGAGTGATTTATGGCTGCCTTAACAGGTCAGGGTGGGGCGGTTGTTGGGCATTTTTGGGCAGGGGTTGAAATGAATGAAGTTTTTGAAATGTGAGGCGACTCCTAACCTGAGAAAGAGTGACATGAACCTGTCATAAACATGGCATGACCCGTGTCATGAACACACAATGACACTTTGTCGTCATGAAGTGTTTATGACAGGCCTGTGTCACTCTTATGTTGAAAACCTCAAGTGGAACCAAAGCGTGAATCTATCAACCACTGACCGCTACATTTGTGAAAGTCTCCAGCATTTCAATATTTAACAGCCAAATATACCAGCATTTGGCTGGTGGCTGATACAAATTTTGACCCCTATTAGTGAGTTTTTTTTCTTTTTGAATTCAGTCAATTTATTCATTGTCTCTCTCTCTCTGTCTCTCTCTCTCTCTCTCTCTTTCGCTCTCTCTTCCATGTGCTGCTGTGTGGGGACTGGTGGATTTGATTCGTCACAGGTATGTTTTCCCTCATTTACTTTTCTAAGCCCATCTGTTTTTATCTACCCATCGTGTAATCTCCCCCAATCTCATCCAACCTCTGGAGCTGCATTCATGAGATGAGATGGAGACCGCATAAGCCCTCGATTGGATTCCTGTGTGAAGAGAGACAGTCTCTCCTCTCCACTCCTCTCATCTCCTCTGATTATTAGCCCCATAGGCTAGTTGTTTCTACTGGGTTTATATCTTAACGTTCCATGTTATGCTTGTTTGATATGATATACATAAACATAGTGGAAGTAGTTTGGGGAACAAAATAGGTTTAGGTTTAGGCATCAGCATCGTTTTTGTTTTTACCATTTGAATCAGCCTATACTATATACAGTAGCCCAGTGTTCGCACACTGGGCCGGTGGACGGACAGAGGCCTGAGCTGTTGATGATGAGTGTCTGTGGGCCAAATATGTATACAGTCTATGCACAGCTCCGCTGATATACAGTAGGCACACCTCTGCAGGCTCAGTTGTGGCCGATTCAACATGTTCAATACTAGGCTAACGCCAATGTATATTGAATCGGTGGCAGAGCCAATGATAGCAGTTAGTCTGCATCATTGTCAGTTCATGTGAGTGTGGATAGTAAAAATCTACTGTATATCTGTTACACGCACAGCACACCTTTACATGAATCCTCTGGATCCTTCCCTCTGCACAGTCTTTACTGAACCAGTGAAGCAAGTGCTGCGTGACGATGAGTTTTGTATGTGTTTGGTGTTGCATGCCATGCGTTCACACGCCAGTGAGAATAAGAGTGTGCTGCTTAGCACACCAGCAGGGGTCTATATGCTCTCTCTAACTGACCCAATTTTGGGCAGCCTCATGGGGGGTGGAGGAGCGCAGAGGGGTGTGTGTGTGTGTGTGTGTGTGGAGGGAGGGGGGGATCAAAGTGTGGGTGTGTGAGTAGCGTAGAGTATTGTAGCGCATTCCTTTTTTTGTTCTGCCTTCTTTCTGTGGACCACTTCATGTTCTGCTTTGAAGCAAAGGGCTTACAGCACATCAGATGAGGATGGGCAGAGGCGTTAAGATGCCTCGGGCACGGTTGGCAGATTTGTTTCTCGCTATAGGGTTGTATCTGGGGTTAGTGGACCAGCCCGACACAGCAAGGCAGTGTGTTGCAGGGCAGTCTGTTGTATTGCTCTTTAATGTTTTATCAAGTGTTTTTGCGTGCTTGTGTGTGTGTGTGTGTGTGTGTGTGTGTATGGGTTAGAGTGGTGTGTGTGTGTGTGTGTGTGTGGTGTTGCATGTAGCGGGTCTATTCATTTATGTGTGTGTGTGTGTGTATGGTGTTGCATGTAGCGGGTCTATTCATTTATGTGTGTGTGTGTGTGTGTGTGTGTGTGGTGTTGCATGTAGCAGGTCTATTCATTTATGTGTGTGTGTGTGTGGTGTTGCATGTAGCGGGTCTATTCATATTTAATGGGGAGCAGCAATAAGTGCACACGTGGGTGGAAGAAGGGATTGTCAGACTTAAGTATGTATCTCTCTCTCTCTTTTTTTTCTTTCTTTTTTTTGCTTAAAAACTAGATCAGACCAGATAATAGCGGTTAGAGGGAAGGTTAGAGTAGGGTTGGGTGCAGTTACATCAACAACTACAAACTACAAACACTCGAAGAGCACAGACGTCCGCCAAGGCAACATGCGTCACTGACCTAATAGATATTCCAGTCAGTGTTGCAGACCAACGTTGTTCGAAAATTTCATCCAAATCCGTGTAGTACTTTTTGAGCTATCTTGCTAACAGACAAACAAACAGACAGAAAAAAAACAGGCGAAAATATAACCACCTTGGTCGGAGGTAACAAATATTTGCTCTCGGAAACGGAAAGAATTTGGAACTGAAACCTGTATGGGTTAAACATGTATTTGACAATTCAGAAATTGTATAGAAAATGTTATGATTATTCTGCTTGCCAGTTCCAAAGCCCTCATACACATGCATGTGCATCAGTCATGAGTAAGAACTTGTACTTTGATGACTCATGAATAATAATAATTTTAACCAGTTTTATCTTTGTGACAGTCAGAATCAATAGCTTATGAATGATACAACCCTAGGCAGGGTGTGTGTTATTCATTCAACCTACAGTGTGTGTGTGTGTGTGTGAGTGTGTGTGAGTGTAGTTGGGTTGTATTTGTATGACATTACCTCACCTATGAACCTGTTTACCCAGCCCAGTGACACCTGGGCCGCTGGTAGTTTGCTAATCTCTTTTAAGCAGTGTTTATTATCCACACCCACCATCTCACTGTCATTATATTAGACCTCCTTCATGCATTCATCATCACTGGCAGCCTTACTGCCAGGGGCAGCAGATCAACTAAAATTAGCCTTTGGATAAATCTGCCAAATTTACTGGGCCTGTGTAAATATAAATGGGCCTGTCAATTAATGTACATTGTCCTTTCTTAAATAAACACATAAACATAAACATATAGCCTGAACATAAATGACGACATTGGTCCTTGGTCAGTGACTGGGCTAAATCCTAATGCACCACCTCTCCAACTCAAGGGAAACTGAACCCTCAGAATTCATGCAATTTAATTTAGACACAATTTCACTCGTTTCCTGTGGACCCTCTGTTCTTCCTTGAAGACAGAGTTTTTGAGCCCAGTAGCCCCCTCTCTTGTCTTTTAAGTGACACTGCAGGACAAAAATAAAGACTCAGCCCTAAAGAGGACTTAGGATGCTTCAGCATAACATGCATTATTAAGATATAGGGAAATCAACAGAAATATTATTCTGATGCCAGTGTATTAGCAAAGACAAAATCTTCCATCAGCTAGTAGCAACGTGGATATTGCTGTACCTGTCTAAACAGTGTCTGTAATGCCGTCCACAAACACATTGCTGTGCAGGGATGGAGGAAGTATAACAGGACCGTATTGTAGTGCGCCATAAATGTGTTGTGTGACAGCACAACAGGTCCTGCACTTATATAGTGTAATGCAAAAAGCCATGAGTGTAGGCTGTTAAAGATGTGGTGACTTGATGAATGTAACGGCGTGGCAGGGTTTTATAATGTTGGTGAGCGGCGCAGCGTGACTGTGCTGTACATGCTAGCGGTTCTACTTGAGGAATGGCCATTAACACAAATCAGGACCCATGACTCAGGGAGACTACAGCTGAATCAATTACATCTAAAGTGCTTCCTTTATGCGGAATGCTTCCTGTACTCAACAGCCACGGCGGTGCTGACAAGGCAGTCTGGGCCCACATCGCTGGTGGCTAGTTCACACAAGGCTCCTGCACAAAACTGGTGCATGATGTTTTTTTTTTTTGCACACACATTCTAACTATTTCAGTTTGGGTGCTTTATATTAGTATTCCACAATTAGAACAAAACCCTCATATCTCAATCATTGTCAAAATTGCTGCTTGTACAAACATCGTTTCTCTGGCCCTCCTAATGTCATGTTGTTTGTAGAAGACTTGGGGTGTCTTTGGGGTGTCTGTTGAATGAAGGTCATGTCTGTAAACTGTTTAACCTCTGCCGAGTTCCTCTGAGTATATGTGACCCTCCACACACACACACACACAAACACACACACACACACACACACACACACATGGATGGATAACATGTCCTGTCATGTGCCTAGACATTATGTGTAGGCTGTGGGTCATGGATGCCTGCCTAGTGCCTAGACCCTGTTACCTCAATTGAGATTCTCTATAGTTCATAGTATATGATGATCTGACAAAGATGCAGGCACACACACACACACACACACACACACCACTCAGTCACGATGTGTTTCATGAAAACAAATGGATTCATTACCCAGCCTGAAACTCTTCTGTGCTGGGACACTGCAGGCGTAATTTTATTTTAAGCAGCTTTCATGCTTTAATTCGAACCTTTGAGATCTCTTTTGTCTCCGAAGGCCATGAATGAAGACAGATGGAGGCTGGTCCAGAGAATTATATGATATGGAATCTCTTTCTCTCCCTGAAAGGCGGTGTGTGTGTGTGTGTGTGTGTGTGTGTGTGGTGCATAGTGCATGTGTGTGTGGTGCATAGTGCATGCGTGTGTGTGTGTGTGTATGTGTGTGTTCAGTTTCAACAAGCATGTGTGCCTCTCCTACAGAACGTGATCCAAGTGTTCATGTACGCGCCTGCTGATCTCCGCTGTATTTTCCGATAAGGGCGAAAGCGAGTGGTTTGGGTGCAGGCCATGCTAATGTATGAGTGGCCCTGCCAGTGACATCTCAGAGCTTTGGGTCATGTCTGGATTGCGTGGAATGGAAAGCATTCATTAGAGTTCAACAGTATTACAATTTATGTGGAATTCTGTGCTGTTGTACTTCTAGCATGCCATCATTTTCAGTGTACCTAATGGAAATTCTTTAAATCCAAATTATGCTTTTTCTTGAGTATGCTGTAATTGTCAATGTGTCCAGTAAATATTCTCTAAATCCAAAATGGCCCCCTCCTCCCTTAACCCTATGCCTTGAACCAGGAGGTTAGGATGACTGTAAGGGCCTTGGCATTGACAGCGGGCCCCAGAGAGCATTTCAATATTCTAATCAATGTTTGGTGGGGGCCCAACATTTTTAGCTGCGTCTCTGTAACAGAAGAACAAAAGGTGGTTGGCAAATTGCAAGGCACTGCATGCATCCACTGAAAGAATTGATCACTATGGTGAATGGCTAAAATATGAGATTGGCTCTGGGATGCAAGTAAAAGGAATGGGTGCAGTACAGTCTACAGTATGTGATCATTGGCTTCTAATCTTGACCAGCCTGAGGCCTTGTAACAGCGGTGAAGTTGATGGGGTGAGAGAAGGAGAGGGAGAGAGAGACGGAAAGAGAGACCATAGATATAAAGGAGGTCATGTCACTCATCCAGCTGCCCCATGGCCACAGGGAAAGGTTGAGGCTACACCGAGGATAAAAGGACTACCCGCCAGTGTCTGATTCCGTGTCTGATTTAGCTGAGGTGTGAGAGTAGCCTAATCTCTGAGTTTAGTGATGGGGTCTGTTTGGGTAACAAGTTAAGGCAAAGCCTGACGCCGTTTTTGATTTTACTTTCAGTTAATCGTTTTCATTGGAGGCTCACGCGGAAAAAAGCTGTCTTTTGACAAATTGTCACATTAATTCTGATGTCTAATATAGCGATATAGATGAAAACAAATATTTGGTTTACAATTGAGGTTTTCAAATTGCACTGTTTCCTTTTTTTTTTTTTTTTACTTCTCTGACAACCTGGGACAGAGCTGTAGGTACAGTAGTGTATTCGTATCCACTGCGCTTCGGAGCTTTCGATGGACAGGGAGGAAATGCAAACACAACCCCCCTTAACATCCTGGAAAATGTGATCTTGTGGATCGGAGCTATTGAGCGCTGGATCTCCTTGATTCCCCTTGTCCCGACGCCATTGTTATTCTATGAAATTAAAGCTAAACGGAGACATGTGCATAATGTTGTGCGCAATCAACACGTGTAATTCATATAATTGCATTCACTCAATAAGAATTGTAGTAATAATCATTGACATTTGCTTGCTCGTTTTGTCTGTTCGTTGTGTGTTGACGAATTAGGCAATTTTGTCAAGTGTCGGCTGTTGAAATACATTTCTACAGGTTTTAAAACGTTGTTGTAGCTGTAAAAAGCAGACACTTTCATTGTAAGCGCTGTAATGTTGTAGTGAGATTGACCACAATGCGTAAAACGCAGTCTATGATGCAAGCGGCATGAAATGTTTGGTCGCGTCCGCCTCCGTAGGATGAACTCCGCTCCGTATTTTGTGTCCCACCTCAGTTCTGCTGTATGGTCGTGTCTCCTCGGTGCGACGAGGGGAACAGTCACGGTAGGGTAGGAGGCTATGGACCCGTGGCTTTTATCCTCCTCTCGTTGACGGAGCCATTGTTCGGGAAACCGTGAAGCGCAATTCTGGTCGTGTGTTCTTGTATTTGAATCACAATCGGCCATACGGCAATGAAAAGAAAAGTAGTTAATCAGATCTAACGAACAAGCTGCCGACACGACGGGGATGCATGGGCACAATAGCGGAGAGCACACGCACAGTACAATAATATTTTCCTTTCTCGGACAACAGCGGGAGACGTTTTTATTCTAGCCGGGACTTTCTGTTTCATCAAACGGAATGTAAGCTCTGTTTCCCCAGGATTCTGGGTCCATTCTCACTGGATAGTACCAACTTTTGTGATGGGACTGTGTTGTAAACACTGCAAAGATTTTTAGTGCCCCCAGTAAGTCGAACATAATGGAAATTGATGCAAATTGTATTCTTAACTGGCTGTAAAAGAAAACGAGCGAAATATTTTTGCACTCCGCTTATTTGCACTTTGAATTTGTATATAAAATTATTATTAATAGTTTTTGGTAGCGATGGCTGTCAATTTGTTATGCACCTCATGAGTGATTTGCCGTTTGCCAATTTGAGGTGATCACATGTCCTCTACAAACCCAGCGCGACTTGTTTATAATAATTTCACCAGCGCTGGCTAAGAATGCACCTTTTGGATGGTAATTATAGTGACAGGATGGAGCGGGGAACGCCACAGAGGAAAACAGTTTACCGGATCTCTCTCACTTTAGTGAAAAAGGAAAGCTTGAGCGACGGAGCAGAGAATGGTGATGGGGGCTCAGCACCCCGGCGCCTAGAAAACCCCAAAGTGGGGGCTTACCGGCGCGAGGGCTCCGTGGACGTTCAAAGAAGCTGCTTCTTGGAAGAACTCAAAGAGGTGGAAGACGAAAACGACGACTTCAGTTCGCACAACCACATGCGCAACTTCAGGACGTTCAGCACGGGACAGTTGGAGATTGGGAGGCTTAAAATATCCCGGAAAGCCCAGCACTTGAACCAAGACCACTCGCTGGAAATAAACGAAAAGGAAACGGGGACTTCTGCTGCTGTTGCGGCAGCAGCAGCAACAGGCAAACCCAAGCAGGGGGCCTCTGCAGAGGGAGCTGTCCACTGGAAAAACGGACAGGGGGGATGTGAAGCACAGGAAGTAGTAGGAAAGGAGCAAGTTAAGGGAGACTTATGTTCTCCCACAGAAACCAGTAAAATAGCTGCTGCCGCTGCTAATGGAGGAAGTGGATTAACCAAGAAAAGGGGAAATCTGAAGAATTCGAAGAGCACAGAGGAACAGTACTACACCTCGGCCCATGAGCCTCAGAGGGAAGAGGTTCCAAAACATTTCTCCTCCTCATCTGGATGCAAATCTGCAGAGGAGGGAAAAGGTAGCACTAAATCATCCAAGCACCCCCCACACACCCCTCAAGCCAAACGGCACCCCAGCCTGCTCCGGCGCAGCTTCAGCTTTCGGCACTGGACTGGAGGGGAGTTGCTGCGTATCCGAGCGCTCTCCAAAGAAAAGCACCACAGCAGCTCTGGCTGCATCGGACGTGGCGACGAGGCCAAAACGCCCTCGGCCGTGGTTCTCCAAAACCCTGCCTTCCATGAGGACAGCGGACTTGAATCGGAGTCGTCGGATAAGAACCAAACTTTAGATATGGATGACATTCTGAGAAAGTCCGACCCCACCGCGGGCCTGAGCAGACGGGAACGTGCCAAGGGCAAGAACCGCACGCTGGATAACAGCGACTTGCTGCGCCTGTCGGATCGCCCGCTGGGGGAGAAGGAGGGATTCCTACGCGGGGCTGGAGGACACGGGGGGAACCCAGAGCGCCGTCTCATTCGCTTCTTTAGCGGAATCTTCTCCAAGCGCGACTGCGGACTAGGGGCTTCCACCTCCACCCCCATCAGCAGCCCCAGCAACCGCGGGCTCCGCAAGAAGAGGTCTGGCCTGGGGTTCTCCCAGTCCAGCAGCGAGAGTGTCAACGGCTCCAAACACGAGGGTAAAAGTCATGTCTGTGCCTCAGTGTGTAGTGTAGGCCAGTCGCCTAGGGCACCAGATTCCAGGGGGGCATCGCAATGCATCTCTTTATTTTTTTCTGCAGTTTTTCACTTTCTAGAAAAGTGGGGGGGGGGGGGGACTTAAATCTGGTCTAGAGCAGCGAAAAGTGTGTGGCTCCTCTCTGGGTAAACTTCAGTGTGTGTGTGTGTGTGTGTGTGTGTAGACTTCAGTGTGTGTACGCTTCTGTCTGTACGTTTCTGTATGTGCAGCTGTATTGTACTGTACATCTCTCAGCTGGCTCTTGCTTTAGTAGCTGGAGTGTCTGATACACATTTAGAGTCATCCTCAAGGCTATGTGTGCTCTGGCGGGTTGGTCTAGCATATTATAATGACTTGTGCTTGTGACCTCCATCTGGTGCTTTTGGAGTTGACCCTGGTCAAACTGATGCACACACACACACACACACACTCCCCCTCTCCTGTCCTCTCATTTAGATGCAAACACAAAATAACCTTTAGTCTGAAGGGTGATAATTGTGTTGACTTAGAGACTGCATGTCACTTCTGCAGCTCCGCGGCATGCAGTGTATCAGGGAACACAACCGAAGTGTGTCTCTCTCCAAAGAGAGCGGCGCTTTCACATTTGTACAGAAAAAAGGACAGAAAAAAGAAAACTAGGACATATGTTCTTATAATGAGTCTTGTGATCTTAAGTGCACAGACCTGCTGTGCCTGAACGCACACATGCTTACAAACCACACAGGCACACAAGGCTTACTGTGCTTAAATGCACATACAGCACAGTACTGGTGCAGCCTAATTAAGTGGATAGGTGTCTGTCTAACAGTGATTATATCCAATTGGAACACAGGCTGATGCGCCATGCTGCACTGTCACTGGAGCAGAAGCGATTAGGCTCCGGCAGACCTGCCTGCTTGCTTGCGTTTACTGTAAACCGAGCAGACTGTGTGGAGTGTAAATGTTACTCTTCCTCATTAGTGGCTTCCACATTCTTCACATTCCTGAGGCATCCTAGAGGTTGTAAAGACAAGAGGGTGTGAGATTCACTCAAGATTAGTTGCTAATGAGCTGACTAACTCCCCATGCTTTTGGGGGAAAAAAAATAATAAATTGTAGCAGTTGCCACAGAAGTCGTCTTTTATGTCTTTGCCATATTTTGCTGCATTTCTCAAATGATGTTCAACCGAAACTAGAGGAATCTGTGGCAGAGGCAGCTCTTATAGGCCCGCAGTCAGCTTGCCGAACCCCTTCATTATTCTGGTTAACCGTCACTGTGGTCAGTGAAGTAGCCCCCTAAATTTAGGCCGAATCCGAGCGATGGCTCCTTCACTCCATTTGCATAGCAGAGGCAGTGGACTGGGGAAGGCATCTGAACCACTGCAGTTAAAAATACCAGGAACCAGAATGTGAAATTGCATTTTCCAGTGTGAGGTCAGTAGTCGCCGCTGTGAACGGTCGCGGCGCAGATGGGAGCTCCGCAGGCATCCTGAAGGAGACTCATGAATAAGACAGAGCTGTCACAGCGCGCAGGCTGCTGCCCTCCACTCAGCAGTGCTGAGCAGTCTTCACCAGGGGTCTTGGACTACAGGGCAGCAGTTCCCAAATTAGCGCTAGTAGTGTAGTATTGGGATTAAGCCACTGAGAGGCCTTTCAGCACGGGTCTCGCACTATAGGGCAGCAGTTCCCAAATTGAGTGCTCAGGGTGTAGGGGGGATGTTTGGATTCTCAGGAGAGATTTTAAAGGAATATGCCACCCGAACATGAAATTAAGTCAGTCTCGGTCACCCTCAGACAGTGGGGAAAAAAACCTGGTTCTGGAGTCACTCTTGCTAGCTTACATGCTAGTGATTCCCTTGGTTTACAGCAACTGCGCTGAGCTAAAGCCCAAAAAACGCTGCTCCCAAAGCAGGACAACGCTTGGACAGATTTTAACCAGGTTTTGAGTCTGAGGGTGACCGAGACTGACTTAATTTCATGTTTGGGCGACATATTCCTTTAAAGAGTGTGCTTTTGAAGTTCACTGATTGTTGGCTTCATGGGCTTAGAGTGTTGGCGGCGATATTCTCTATATATTGGGATTCCATCATTGAGCAGCCTCTCATGAGTCTTTGAGGGACATACAGTAAGGGGGGATATTCAGGCTCTGTGTGGCCTTTTGCTGGGGGCGTTCGCCAGGTCCTTTACTTAGCATTCTACCCCAGCACGTGTCAAACATGCGTGTGGTCATTGGTGTGTGTGTGTGTGTGTGTGTGTGTGTGTAAAATTCACTGCTTGTTTCTAATGGCCTCTCCTGAAGTAAGAAGCTGCAAAATGACTTCACACTCTGACCAGTGGGCCTCCGACAATAATAATGTAATAACTGTAATTATTGTCAAAGAGGTCAAATTGAATGTGGCTTTATTGTGGTTTTTATATGTCTTTTACAGGCAACGTTTAGAGCTCTGTCATGATGGTATTTTAGAGGGCAGCGCCCATGTGGCTGTGAAGATCAGAAAGATGGAGGCCTCTGCCCCCCTTCTTCCTCCTCCTCTTTCTCAGTCCCTATCCCTTGGCTTCATGACGTGTGGAGAGCACCATAAGCAGCAGTCCATAGATTATTCTAGTGTGTGGTGGAGCGTGCAGCCCGAGGGGTTCTCTGTCATCGCACATCAGACCCCCCCCCCCCCCAATGTAGCAGGGCTAATGGTGTCAGGTAGGCATGGCCCCCACAGCCCATGTGACCTACATCCACATTCATGTGGAAGTAACGTCTCAGGCGTGGCGCTCAGTGTTGGCTTTCCAAGCGTGCTGGAGAAGGGCTAGATGTGCTAAGAGGAGGCCTTGGCGCTGCGAGTGAAGGGATGGCTCTGCCTTTGAGGGCCTGTTAGCGTTAGCACACAAGCCCACCACTAGCAGTGTGGTGGAGGCGGGAGAGCGCTGAGGCTTTGGGCAACAGAACAGGGGAGCATGGCTCTCCATATGGAGAGAATGGGACTGTGTACAGTAGAAGACTAAAGAGATACGAGTATATTTGAATATGTGCTCATGTTTCTTGGTTCTTTGCAGACGCTTTTATCCAAAGCGACTTGCAACACAAATAATACTTTAACGTTCAAATTGACTAAAAACTATATTGTACATTTTTCTTAAATCGCTGAAAACAAACACAAAGACAGACGTAGGCAGAAGACGAACATAACATAGTGATGGGTAGTGAGGTAGGAAAACGTAGACATGGTGTGCAATTCCATGCTCATCGGTCTCCACAAACATAGAGGCCGAAGTTGAACCATCTGACAGGTCAGCCTACATGAGAATATATCTGAAAAGATCTGATTCTGCTCTAATGGAGGGACCATGTAGGCCATGATTTGGGCCATTCCAGGCAACATTTGCATGTAGGACAGAAGTACAGTAGCAAAAGACCACGTCTGTGTATGCAGGACAAACTATGGCTGCGTCCGAAACGGGAGGTAGTGACTTCCAGCCTCGCAGGCTTCGCTGTCCCAAAAGTTTCCAGCCGTAGAAGGCATCGAGGCACCGGCTAAAAACGTTGTTTCGGACAACCTAGCT
>JASCQY010000078.1:200602-214539 GCA_030264315.1 Sardinella tawilis | reverse complement strand
GTGTGTGTGTGTGTGTGTGTGTGTGTGTGTGTGTGTGTGTGTGTGTGTGTGTGTGTGCGTGCGTGCGTGTGTGTGTGCGCGTGTGTGTGGTGTGTGTGTGTGTGAGTGCGTTCGGCTCCCTGTGAAATTTAAATGCCGTAGTTTCCTCCAAACATGCATTTAGTAGGTCACCATTATACGCCGTCTGCCTCCCATCTGACAGCCGTATTTGCCCCAGTAAATATTTGATACGTGGAGAGTGTGTATGGTATGCACATAAGTGTACAGAAGTCTACTGCTGTCTTTGTCGTTGTTGTTTCTCCCACCTCCTCCTACTATGCCTACTATGCCAGCAAATTTGTCTCTGAGGAATTTCGGATGTCTTTACGCTCTGCTATACACTGGGCAAGTAACTGAATCATTCTGTTTGTTAAAAGCGAAAAAGTAGTTCAGAAGATGGTCGAGTTTTTTCTATTGTGCATCACAGCAAGTGAGGCCAGTTTCGTTGCTTATTGTGGAAGCTAATTGTTGCAGCCTGTGTTCCGTCCACGGAACGTTTCAGCTGTGCGCTCACCCTGTGCCCTGAGCTGGAAGTTCTCGTTTCTTATTCTGTCTGTCGTCTACCCTCTCCCTCCTTCCCTCCTTCCTTCCTCCCCGACTATCCTTCCTTCTGTTCCGTCGGAGTCAGTGTATTTGAGTGTGTGTGTGTGTGTGTGTCTGGTGCGGCCGTGGGTGGCGGTGATCCACCGGATGTGTGCTGCTGGATTTTCCACGGCTGGATTTGGCCCGACACTGACACGGCGGCCCGATTGGGCCCGCTAGATTCCGCCATGAGACGCTCATGGGCCTCGACCTGCACAGGCAGCAGCCAGCGCTCTGGCAAAATAAACCACCCGGCAGAAATGTCCTACACACACACACTTGGCATAGGAAATTGGAGCCTGTGCCCTTGCCTACCCACAGCATGGAGCCATCAGTAATCTCAGTGGGTGTGTATGCACAGGCAGAGCAGCTTGTAATCGAACCTTTTTTTTTTTTTTAGTGGCCAAATGCATGTAAACACACAGATTCTCAAGGAAGTTCTCACAAACAAGCACTGGTTGGAATAGTTGGTGTTCTCATGGTTGGACAGAAATAATTTGCCTTTAATATACAGCATGTTGGCTCTGGGCGCTTGCTGACGGTTTGAATGCGCCGTGATTGGGGTAGTGGCTTGAGTGTGTGTTCAGTGCTTATATAAGGCTTGCAGGCGGGAACTCGGTGTGTAGTCGCTGTTGTAGTCGCAGTCACCAGCTGGAATGGCGGCTCATCACCATGACGATGACTCACTCCCCCAGATAATATCCGGCACACACCAAACATACATTATTGGTTTGGCACACAAAAGGTTAAAGCTGCGCTTGGCCTAAATCTTTACCTGTTCAATCTCCTCGGCCATCTCTCCCAGGCCAGTGGCACACCTAACTAGGGCCTAACGGGGTGTCTGCCAGGCAGTGCGGGAAAACGAGTCTGAATGAACGGCTGAACAGGAAACTGGACGCAAAGTGGAGGTGAAGACATGAATGTGAGGCCCAGAGTCCGCTGGTATTGACTGCGTCAGCGGCCATTAATGCTTTGCAGCTGTCATTATTATACAGAGTTATCTGCTCTCCAAATGTTGGCAAAGCCCCATTCCGAGTCAATGGAACATAGCGCCTAATTGTGGAGCGGCATGCAATAAACAAGCCCAAAGGACGTTTATCCCCCCCGTTTCATCCAAACGCGAGGTTTCATTCCTGTTGAAACTTCCCGTTTCCTGTTTGGTGGGGGGGGGAGCAGGGATGGGGGATTGTGTGTGAGTGTGTGTGTGTGTGTTTGTGTGTGTGTGTGTGTGTGTTGGGGGGATGGGAGGCAGGCAGATCCCTGTCATTTATCTGACTCTGGTCATCATGACCAGTGTGTGTGGTAGCCATGAACGGAGATGCCAAGATGGGGTCCACATCCAGTGATCATGGCTGTCTGGGCAGATTGCAGTGCAGAGACGGGTCCTTTTGCCAACTGTGTGTGTGTCCTTACGCTCTGCTGATTAAAATGTTGGTATTAAGGTCAGTGTGTATGTGTGTGTGTGTGCATGTGTGTGGGTTACAGTAGATTACGACTAGGCATGCTTGGAGGAATGCCAGATGCTAAGCAGTGTGTATGCTACATATTGAGTTTGCGTGTGTGTGTATGTGTGTTGCATGCTTGTACTTGTGTACTTGTGCTTGTGCTTGTGTACTTGTTCATGTATGCTTGTCAGTTCAGGGATTAGGTTGAAACAAAATTGTTTCCGAACACATGTAGGCATGAGTGTGTGTGTGTGTGTGTGTGTGTGATACAAGGACACACAAGCTTCCTCAACCCCCCCCCCCACCCCGTTGCAGCCACATAGGGACCTGCAAGCATACAATGAATCTCGTCTGAAGGCATCCGTGGGATAGCATGCATGAGTGTGCTCTTCCGTGCTCTCTCAATTCCAAACAAAAAAAGCAAAACTTCACTTATCTTTCAAGATTTCTGTTGTCCAGATTTGGTCTATGGTCCTTTGGCTCCTCTCATGGTTAATCTTACAAGGCTGATCCTCATTTAAAACTCCATTTAGGCTCCTAAATCGCTATTGAGTAATACAGTGTAATGTTGCAATCAGTTATTCAGAGTTAACATGTTGGCTTGACGTGGCATTCCTGTAGCTCTGTCAAGCTTGAAAGGCTTCAAGACTTCATGGTAGAAGTTAAACCTCAGTTACAAATGGGCCAGAACTGAAAATCCACTTCTTGAGCCTCTTTGGCCATGGACAAGTCCTTCTGTTCTTCAGTGTTTTGAGTGGATAGAGAACTTAATATCATAACTCTGAAAATCAATGTGCTGTCAGACACGGTGGTGAGAGCATTATTATTATTATTTTTTTGATGTAAATTATGCATGTCAATGTTTTACCCGACAGTGTGTACCCAGCTGGAACCTGAAGTACAGGATCTTTGTCTTGTGCCAAGTCCTTTGTCTTATTTGCTTATTCATGAAAGAGTTTCTCAGGTAAAAGGTGTAACTTGCCAGGCGTTAGGTGAACCGACCGCAGGTATTTGAGAGATCAATTCTCAGAACTCAGAACCTGTGACATTGCATCGCTCGCACTCTCCTCACCTGTCCAGGCTGGAACACAAAAGCATTTTATTGACTGGTAGCGCTCAGAGACTAGCGACACGTGTGGATATTGGAGCTTTATATGAGGCCCATCATCCAGGACATTATGCACTGGGCCACTCTGTCTGCAGGGTAGGAAGCCACGGCAAAATAAAAGAAAGCCTTTACAGTATGACATTGCTGATGGTATTGTCATCACACACACACACACACACACACACACACACCAATAAGCATTTTTTCTAGCTTTGCCAGTAAGGCTCTGGGAAGTGTTTGGAAGGGTTTATGACTCTTTTAGATAGTCAGCTATTTGATTAGTTCTTCCACAGGACTCCGCGGTGGTGCTTTGGTTTGGGAAGAGGCCTGGTTTCAGTTCTGCTCCAGAGCGGAAGGAGGACAGGAGATTGAAGGCAGCTTGCCGGCTCTGCCTCGTCTGCTTATTTTCTGCTGCAAATGTGTGGAGCATGTGTGTGCGGATTTGACGGCTGTTGTTGTGTGTGCAAACACTCTCCTGTCATTAGGATTTGCCTTTTGTTCCTAAACTCCAGGCAGCATAGCGAGACTCGACACACATACACACGCACACACACACACCCCACTAGTGCTAACACTAACGCTATCTCATTAGCTCTACTTACAGGCTCAGGAGGACTCAGGACCTAGAATGAACCTTCCCACACACACGTTACACTCACTGACACTGACACCCCCGTCATCCCTCTGGAGAGTGGCCTTGTGAACTTCAGACTACAGCAGACTGGGTTTCTCCGTGAGTTTTACAGAGTCTTTAAATAACTGACGTTTATAGTTAGAAGGGGGCTCAGGTTACACTTGGAGCCCAGGCCCGCTCTCTGTGTTCTTTTCGCTCGCTGCCCTCCTTTTGTTTTCTCCTCTCCTTTTTTTTTCTCTCAAAGTTCATGACCCCTCCCTTTTTTTTCTTCTTGTTCCACATACTGTACCCAGAAATGCATTGAGGTCTCCCAAATCCTTTGGTTTGACTTTTTAAGGTTGTGCTCAGTTGCTAGCTGGTGCTTGGGTGGGTGAACTGGCTGTGTTGAGTCCTACCTGTAGAGTGTCCCCCCAGTATCCAGTGTGTCCTGCAGGAAAGGTGTTGAGGTGTTGGGCTGGGGTGGTACAGTAGGTGAGTGCTGAGTGACTATTGCCATTGGAAAGGTGATGTTTCTGCACTTCTTATGATATATGATGGGATGCACACAAAAATAGCCTATACAGTACATTTTGAAACCTTCCTTGCGCAAAATGTTTACCTTTTGGGAGGTGTTTGTTGTCAAGATGGCCGCTTTGACCATGAAGTGCTGGGGGAAACCCTGCCACCCAAGCTTTGCATAACCAGTTCAGGCTGCTCAGAGGACCCTGGAGGGGCTTATTCTGTTACAGAGAGATTTGAATAACTACATGTGGGTGGCTTGCAGTGCTTACCCAGTGTATTCTCTCATTGGCCGTTTAAGGCAGATGACTGCAACAAAAATTCATATTCAAATGTAGCCTAGTAACAGATCATTCTTTTAGGCTATACTGTGCTGTAATAGTCTATAGGTTCAAATTTAGATTTACGAATTTGGAAATTGGTTGCTTATTAACCATAGGCAGTGTTGAAGCAAGTTATTCTGATTATTTTATTTATTTATTGTTTCCTCCATGTTTCAGTCAAACGACCGTAATGTGCTGGAAACTTATCCCAGAAAACAAAGTACTTGATGAGCCAAATTTAAATGGTAGCCTACATGCTAGTTGAGGTTGCCCCTGTTTGATTTACTGGCTGCTCATGAATGGTGCTGCCCCAGACAACGTTTATGCTCAAGTTAGCTAGATTGAATTGTTTTCGTTGAATTGTGGTGTTGTCTGCCAGGTTGCCTGTGAGTCCCTTACAGCATCAGAGTCTGCCCACTCATGCCCACCCTTTATCTGACTCTTGTGGGGTGGAGAGTGGAAAACCGGGTGACAGAGTTGGGACTTCTGTATCTTTGGGTCTCGGGTTAGCTTGTATCTTGTGACTTCTGTATCTTTGGGATTCTCTCTCTTCCTCTCTTCTCTATCTCTCTCTCTCTCTGTGTGTGTGTGTGTGTGTGTGTGTGTGTGTGTTCTTGATGTAAGGGAAGGGGAAGCAGCAGGTCTGGGTGTGCCAGAAGTGATTTGCTTCAGACTGCTGTTTGGCAGATAGTCAGTGGAGAAAGAAGGGGAAACAGGGGGTGGATTTCCATTTCCACACAGGCAGCTGTGCACCACTGTTTCTCCAAAGAGTTTAGGCAGCACCACGGCAACGTAATGTCCAGCAGTACACCTGCAGCCATTAATCAAGTAGCTTTGTTGTGGACTGTTAGATTGACAAACACTATGTAAATCGACATATTACAGTTTGCCTTTTGTAAGGAAAATGTCAAAACTTATTGAAAATGTCTGTTTGTGTGTCTCTGTGCATCTCTGTGTGTGTGCATTTGTGTGTGTGTGTGTGTGAGTGTGAGTGTGAGTAACTGGGTGTCACACAGACCTGAGTCAGCCAGAGCAGTCTAAAGTCAGAAGGGAAATGAAGAGGGAAGAGAGTCTCCCATCTCGGGTCGTCTAAGTGATTGACAGCTCTGGGTTGATGGAACAGGACAGAGACACTCGACACTCTGCCTCTGACTCCACCATATATATTACCATTACCACACACCTCCTCTGATTCTACCATACACATTAATACCAGTACCACACACCTTCTCTGACTCCACCACACACATTACCAGTACCACACACTCTGCCTCTGATTCTACCACACACATTACCAGTACCACACACCTCCTCTGACTCCACTACACACATTACCTTTATCAGTCGAGAACCTTGATACAAGTTCCTTGAGTGTGGCAAGAACCTTTACAGCCTAAATTGTGGAGTGTATTCAAGAACATTAACATAAGTTCTTGAAGTGTCTATTCACGAACATTGACATAAGTTCTTGAATAGTCTAGTTCTTGAAGAATAGTCAAGTTCTTGAAGAGTGTAAGAGCTTTCCAGTAGTCTGGTCATCTCATTGGTGCAGCCACCATCTGTGAAGTGTGGGTTTAGCTGTGGCTTTCACCACCACCAGCACGGCACACACACACACACACACACACACACACACACACACACACACACTCACCCACTCTCTGAAATGATCCACAGTTTTAATAGAGTTATAGCTGGGGAAATAGATGGAAATGGAATGGAAAGTGTGTGTGTGTGTCTCTCCCCGTCTCTGCCTGTCTGTGTGTGTGTGTCTGTGTATGCGCACACACTCTCTGTCTGTTTGTGAAGAAGTTGTTTTGGAAAAGAAGAAGTGACCATGAATAGCAGTGTGTGTGTTCTACCCTCTAGAGTCCAGAACACACACAATCTGAGAAGCAGCAGTGCCTGATGCGGTCTGATCTGTCAGCATTGACTCTCGCTTCATGTGTCTGAATGGGTATGTGCATCAGTATTAGACAGAGGCATTACAGGAGGAATACAGTGGTCATTGGCTGCGCTTTTATGCTATACTATACTATACTATACTATGTTATACGTGTGTGTGGGCCTGTCTGTTGGCCCAAGCAATTGCAGTGACATCACAGGAGCTAGCTAGGGTTTGTCTCTCCTTAACACACACACACACACACACACACGCTCTCTCTCTCTCTCTCTCTCCGCATTACACACACATTCACACACAGACATACACTCACCCATTCACATCTGCACACTTAAACACAGACAGACAGACACACACACACACACACACACACACACAGACGCTCACATCTGCACACACACAGTGCACGCATGCAAAAGCAGCACAAGCTCCCTGTAAAGCCCAAGACAATGCCCTGTAACAAAGGCTCCTTACACCAGTAGTTGTAGACGTGGCTGGCTTCGCTGCCTCAAGTGGGACTGACCACTGACCACTGTTGGGTTTTGTTCAGTGAAACCTGCAGGGAACAGCAATCAGTCAGAAGTGCTTGTCCACCCACACTGCCTCTGAGGCGCTCCCAGATCACAGCTGGCTGAAGGGGGGTGGGGGGGGGGGTTGCATTTTCAGCTGTCCCAATGATGAGGTTACTGACCGACTGACAGATAGATAGATAGATAGATATATAGATAGATACTATTATTCATTCATTGGAAGAAGTTCTTCCTCTCTGCTTGACCCATCCATGGTACGCAAGCACACACACACACATACACACACAGCATGTTGTGCACTGGTGCGGTTGCAGTTGTGGGTTGGGCCCCAAAGCCTTGGGTGTGGAGATGAATTTCCCCTGCCAGTCAGGCATGGAAACTCACCTCTTGGTCACCAGTGTGACTCCCTGCACTAAGCAGTACGGCGTGGCTGTGGCCAGTATGCCACCCCACCTTCACTTGGGCTCAGACTCATTTCTCTTTGCTGCCGAGGGTCTGAGCAGCTCAGTTCAGTTTCTGCTCAAGAAAAGTAACATGCAGCATCAGATAGTTATCAAGGCGGTATCAAATATTGTATAGAAATATTGTACACTCTTATCATGTAGTGTGCCACTGTATCATCCTTTGCAGAATGAAAATGGCTTCAGCTCTGTCAAAACACAATCACAGCAAGATAACAACAATCATCCACTTTTCTTCAACCGCAAATGATTGTTTGTGACTGTGCTGTGGTATAGTCAAAGCAGAGATGCTTTATCAACCATCTCTGGCCAACGATTTTGGAGCGTTGTGCATTCCGCTCTAGAATCTTTGGTTCCGAATGTTGCAGTTAGCAGTTAGTGCCCTTTGATAGGCCACGATCTCCCAACTGCAGTCCGTGTCATAAAGCTTCAGAAAAGGTCTCTGTGTGTCCTGATTGGTTGGCTCAGAGTGTTTAATTCCCTGCATGGGTGTCAGCGGTGCGATTGGACGGCCACTCTGGTCCTGACAGCTTGAGCCCAGCTGAACAGAGGGCTGGTCGTGCTGGTGTCACAGACCCCGTCGCGTCCCCGCTCTCCTCTCTGCCCTGCCCATTCAGCGCCCAACCACAGGGATCCCTCTGTAATCTCCAGCCTTTTCACACCCTCTGTTGTCCTTCTCTCTCTCTCTCTCTCTCTCTCTCTCTCTCACGCTCTCTCTCTGTTCTCACTCTCCCTCACTCCTTGCTGGCAATTTCTTTAAACCCCCCACCACCTCCCCCATCCCTCGCTTTCTCTATCTCTCTGGTTCTTTTCATTTTGCAACCTCTCTTTTTTCCTGGCGCACTCTACAGTCCCCACCCCCACCCTCCCCGTTTATATGTCGCCCCCATCTCTATCTCTCCCTCTCCCTCTCTCTCTCTCTCTCCCTCCCTCCCTCTCTCTCTCGGGGTGACTCGTGGAGCTGGGCTAATCTTCTGTTTGAGTGGCCATTGTTCTCCCCCAGTCAGCTGGCACTGGGGCTGCAGGCACTAGGCTAATGAGGGCCATTTAGCTGCAGGGGCATCACTTTCAGCTCCGCTCCCTGTGTGTGTGTACGTGTGTGTGTGTGTGTGTGTGTGTGTGTGTGTGTGTGTGTGAGCTAGTGTGTCTCTGGGTTTGTTTGTGTGTGTGTTTGCACGTGCATGTCTGTGTTGTGCGGATGTGTATAAAGGAGCAATCTCATTGTTGTTGTGAGTAGTATGTGTGTGTGTGTGTGTTTGGGGGAAGGGAACGGAACGTGTTAATAAGTGGCTTCATATGGAGAACGCACATTTGCAACCTCACTGAGAAGCTCTTGTCTGTTTTCATACACCAGCCGTTGTTCATGCTGGACAGCAAACAGTGAATGACGGCTTCATTGGGGTCTTACTTATTGGCCATAGCACTTTGGCTCCAAGTGTTTGGATTTTCACTAATGGCCATGCGCTAGTTGGCTGCTATGCTTTGCTGGTACATGATGGCTTAAGCCACTACATGTTTAAGACGAGAGAATTACATGTCACAAATGTGTTTTTGTGTTTGTATCTGAATGAATGGAGTATAGATGGGTGTGTGTGTGCGTATGTGTGTGTGTGGACATTAGAGGAAGTAGACTTACTGTAACGAGGCTGACGTCGAACAGGATGAATGATTTGTCTTCCATAGATGGAGGGTACTAGCTGTGCTCTGTTCTCCTCCGCCCCTCCTCCCACACTCACTCTCTCTCTCTCTCTCACACACACACACACACACACACACACACTATACACACACACACACACACGCCTGCCAGCCTGCCTGTGTGCCTCCCTCTCTGCCTTAACCTGACCTAACCCCCAATGCCCTAGGAGATCAGCTCCTTTCTGACCTAGTCACTTTGTGTGTGTGTGTGTGTGTGCGCGCGCGTGTGTGTGTGTGTGTGTCTCATTGAGGTATGTCAGGCTATGATGTATCGTTATCAGACTCCAACCACAGCAGAAAGGCTTTGACTGAGATGTGACTGATAATGCGATCTATTGTGTGTGTGTGTGTGTGTGTGTGTGTGTGTGTGTGTGTGTGTGTGTAGGTGTTGTGATACCATAGAGCCAGAGGCAGGTTGGGAACACAGATAATATCCTACTCTTGTTGTCATAGCCTGCAGTAATTCACAGTGGGAAGAGAAGAGAGGAGAGAAGCTGTGTGTGTGTGTTTGTTTAAAGCCCAGTTCCTGCACACACATGTGTATCATGCATTGCATACACACACACACACACACACCACACAGTCCTTTTATTGTGAGCAGAAGAATGGAAGTAGCCTGGCCCAAATGATCCTCCTGGGAGGTGTCCGATGTCAGTGACACATGCCTTTGTTCAGCTCGTGGGCCTCAAGTGTCCTCTGCCCTGTCCGTTACTGCCTTCATTTCATCTTGTTATGTACTCCTGCACAGAGTCTTGATATCACACACACACACACACACACACACACACACACACACACACACACACTATACATTTTCACTATGCATGGTGTTAAAGAGGCTTTCAGAAAGGCAGGTGCTGCTGCTTTCAAACCTAAACCAAAAACTCAGCTACAACATCTGCACCTGTGACATCATGTTTTAGATTAAACACTCAGAATGTACACACACACACACACACACACACACACACACACACACGCTTTTTGTAATACATCCACGGTGATGTTAAATAAGCTTTTAGAAAGGCTACTGAACTATCAAACCTATACAAAGACTCAGGAACATGTACATCTGCACCTGTGCCACCATGTTGTAGAATACACACAGCACACACACATTCACTCTAATACTCTTATGGTCATGTTAAAGAAGCCCTTAGACAGCCAGATGTGTCTGCTTTCTCTCTGTGGCGTGCGTGCGTGCGTGTGTGTGTGTGTATGTGCGTGTGTGTGTGAGCGTGTGTGAGCGTGTGTGTGTGGGAAGTGTACGTGTGTGTGAGCGCGCTATAATCTTTCATTAGTCGTACATTTCTCCTGCGCTGCATCACTCGCTGGCGCAGGCATCTGGATGCCTCAGTCTCCACGCCACTCAACCTGGCAGAGAAAGCCTGCAGCTGGCAGAGAGAGAGAGAGAGAGAGAGAGAGAATGATAAAAAGTATGTGTGTGTCAGAGAGAGCGAGAATGAATGAGAGAGAGAATGAGAGGAAAAAAATGGAGAGCGCAGGAGAGAGAGAATGACTGAAAAGAAAGACCGAATGAGCCAGAGAGAGAGAGATGGAAAGGGGGATTGGCAGAGGTAGAGAGGGAGAGACATGGACAGAGAGAGAAATATTGAGCAAGATACGGATAGAGTGCGATAGAGAGAGTGACTGGCAGAGAGAGAGAAAGAGAGAGAGGTGGACAGAGTGATTGGCACAGAGAGAAAGAGAGAGAGAGAGAGCAAGTGAGGGGAAAAAAAGTGAGATGGCCGTCTGTGGGATCTGGGCCGTGCTCCAGCCCTCTAACCGCCCCGCTCGGCCGCCTTGCATTCCTGCTGTGCCCGGCTCTGCTCTGCTCTGCTCTTCTCTGCTCTGGGCTGGTCGTGGCGCAGCCTGGCGCGCTGGCCGACGCTTGTGTGGCATTGCCTTGTTTGGCAGAGCCCAGAGCCGTGAGGGGGGCAGAGCGGCAGGGCCAGCGAGTAGCCAGCGGGCACTGCCGCAGTGTTGGCACACCACCCCCCTCCTCGCCAGAGCCGAGCCCAAGTGAGGGAGTGCGTGTGGCACAGACACTCTTGCGGTTTGTTTGTCTGTGTGCGAGCGCCACCCGCGAGCGTGGCTTTGTCAAACAACAGCTTGGGTGGCTGCCAGGTCCTCCACCCACCACCCCCCCCCCCCCCAACCCCCCCAGGCCCTTACACACACACACACACACACACACACACACACACACCGCTCTTCAGGCCTGCCTCTTGTCATTGTTGGCAGTGTGACTGACTGACTGCCTGCAGTGGGGCTGTTTTATCTCTCGAGGGTTATCTAGCATAGCATGGCTCTCTGGCTGGCTAAGGTCACAATATATCTGCTCATGTCCATGTGTTATGTCTCCAGTTTTATTGTCCTGGCCTTGGCCACGGTGTGCTCACTCTGAACTCGGAGCAGAATTGTCTCAGCTGTTTGACTTCAGCCACCCACTGCACAGGAAAACGGTCCTAGCTAAAGTTAAAGTTCGCAAAAAATGATGGATTTTGGAAAACCACAAGACATTAGTAAGAGGGACTTTACGGACAACATAGGCTCACCCCACATTTGGGAAATTCGGCCCAGGTGTCTAGTGTCCAATCCTAAACCCTAAAGCCCCCAACCTCACCTGTTGTGCACAGGCAGCAACATATTGGTGCTGTCTAACAGCAGACTTGGAGAAAACCGTGTTGTGCTGGACTAGGGTGGAGGAGAGGGGAGGGGAGGGGCCTGTTAATTAGGTGTTGGAGATGGCTGCCATCTTGTAGGCATTTCATCTGGCAGCATCCTGCCCTGCGACCCCCCCCACCACTCACACACACACACACACTCACACACACACACACACACACACACACATTCTTTTCTGCAATAACGCTAGTTTGTGTGCTGTCCTCTTTGACCCATTGCAGCTGTGCGTATATGTTTGTGTGTGTGTGTCTGTGTTTGTGTTTATTTAAGGCATAGAGTCTGTGTTCTGTAGAACTGTTTAGCCTGGGGTTTGGATGCTGGCCTGTTGTACTCCTAAAGCATATCTCTGTGAGTGATGCAAGCTTTGGCTATGGATCTGCCGCTCTACCTCAGTCCAGTCATAAGGCTCTCTGGGAATTCCCTGGGACACACACTGAATACCAAATGGGTGTCTGTACACTACATGGCTCTACTCTAAACTGCTGGGGCGCTGCTCAGTCTGGTTTCTTGCTCTAGTCTGGCAGGCAGACGGACAGATAGTGATTGCTTGTTCTAGACAGACAGACAGACAGACAGTGTCTCCTTGCTCCATACAGACACAACAGACGGACAGTGGTTTCTTCCTACAGACACAGACAGACGGATAGATAGATAGTGGTCACTTGATCCAGACAGTGGAGTCCTGCTACAGACAGACACATAGTCAGACAAACAGATAGGTAGGTATTGGTCACTTGATGCAGACAGGCAGGCAGACAGTGGCTTCTTGCTCCATAGACACACAGATATACAATGGTGTCCTGCTACAGACAGACACATAGCCAGACAGACAGACAGACAGATAGGTGGGTAGGTAGTGGTGACTTGATGCAGACAGTGGTGTCCTGCTGCAGACAGACACATAGACAGACAGACTGATAGGTGGGTAGGTAGTGGTCACTTGATGCAGACAGACAGGCTGTAGTTATTGGCATCACAGGCAGTAGAGCAGGAGTAGGCCTGAAGCAGCAAGACTATTGTAATGCAAGCCCAGCTGAACCCTGCAGACTCACACACTTTTTTTTTTTTTCAAAGAATCTCAAAGATGCTACTATTTTACATTACAAATGAGTTCACCATTAAGCTGCCTTTGAAGCTGCTATGTTAAAGTACAGACTTGCCTAGGATGCCTCTCCATCTCTGCCCCCCGTGAGCAGCTCCAGTGAGTCAGGTGCTTTTGCTGTGCCGCCCCAGTGGTGGAGGAAGTAGGACAGAAACCCAGAGACCAGCCAAAGTGGAATACTGGGAGGGGACTGGAGAATAAATTGCTGCATAGTCCACCAAGTCACTGGCTGAAAACTCTGTGTGTGTGTGTGTGTTGTACTCCCCTGCGCTCCTGCCTCCTGCTACCTCTGCAGCATAATGTTTTTCAATGAGAGGAGAAAAGGGCTTTTTGCTAAAGATATGCAGTCAGTCCAAAACAGAGAAATGTCTTCCTTTTTAAGATAGTCTTTGGTGGCATTAAGGCATCGTGCCGATCAAATATTTGTTTAAACATTTGGCCTTCAAACTTGGAAGCTGTCATACAGTTCTAGGTTGTCCAAAGCAGAATCCCTTGCTGATACTGTACCTTGGCGATTGCTTGCTGGTACAGTGAGTGAGTCGTTGTTGTAGGCAGCCGGCTAGCTGGCTGTGGCCTCCTTGGACAAGCATCTGTTGGTACCAGTGCTACAGTATGTAGTTGACTCTTGCACAGGCAGAATCATGGACACATCTTACTGTGTCTCAGAGTGACCTGTCTGCTACGTGTGTGTGTGCTGTGTTTGTTTACTATTAATGGTTAAATGGCAGAAACTTTAATGGCTGACCGAGTGAAAGTATTTAGCTGTGTGTTAACTGCACTGCTGACAAGTGTCCAGTATTCTCAGAATTCCAAGGTATTATGTAACTCTTCAGGATGTCCCACTAGGGTTCCAAGATGCTGTGTGTGTGTGTTGGAAGGGGTTGGAAAGAGATGCCTAACATTGCATGATGATCACTTCGTCACAC
>JASCQY010000078.1:169190-197419 GCA_030264315.1 Sardinella tawilis | reverse complement strand
AGCTGGGCTTGTTTAGCCAGACTATGTACGGAGCCCAAAGCATTTGGTGGAGAACATAGGATGGCGTCGCCAGGCTACTTGTCAACAGCCTTGCCAACAGAAAGCCATTTACTCCTGGCCATTTCACAGCTTTAGCAGCTCGTGCCGTTACTTCATTTAGTTCATGGCAGTTTGCTTCAAAGGTTCAAGGCATCGGGTTTGGGAGGGGGTGTTGGGATCCAGAATCTTCTTTAGTTTTCTTTCTCACACCCTTAAATAAATCTCCAGCTGTCGACATTCAGATATGTATTTTTGTATTTCTGTGTGTTGTGTCCTGTAGGTGTGCGGATATGACACAACAGCCCAAAACGCAGGCCCTCTCTTCAGAGTACCAATCACGGTTATAATCCCCACAAAGTAAGAGGACTTGATGTCCGCACACATTGGCCCTCATTTATCAAACTTGCGTACGACCGAAAACGGGCGTATATTGTGCGTACGTTCATTTCTACGCAATGTGTGGCATTTATCAATTTGAACGTGAGCGCATGCTACGATGGAATCGTACGACAGGTCTGAGTTCGTGTACGCAGTTTTCGATTCTGACTTGAGGTGACGGTAGCCTACATGAACAGCAGCCCTGTGACTGATGGAGATGTGTGCCCCACGAATCACAACAAATCCTTCGTAAATACTGTATGTAGGCTATTTATTACAAAATATTTTTTAAATGTAGGCCTATAAACCGGACTTTCCCTCCAACTTGAACTGGTGCAGGGAATGCTGTTTTAATTTGGCATAACGTTAGGTCAATAAACAATTGCAATCCCGTAATTTAAAGCAATTAGGCTACTATATGTGATGGGATATGAAACATTATTCAGTCGCAGTCGCTCATTTAAATCGCGGCTTTGCTACGGGATTGTTTAAGGTGGCAGATCTCGCACTATGTTAGAAGACCTAACGTGCGCATCAGTCAAGAGAGCGGTTTGTGTTGAGCGTTGAAGTCATTTCAGTAGTTAGGAGAGATGCTTTTTTTTTTTTTTTTACCATTCTCGTGATCAGCCAGGGGCGCATTGGTAGGCTGTTTCTTCCCCCGGTAAGAGAAGACCACCCTGAGCACCAATTCTCTGTCCTCCACTGTCAACTCCTGCGCCCAACTGACAGACTCGGGTCTGACCTGCTGCGCTAATCTGTTGCATAATGCTGTGGCCAGTGTAAGGTCGGACCATTTTTAAAGCTTATTTCAAATAAAAGTTTTTATTATTATTTTATTTACTGTAGTCATGTTTCATTAACCATCACAGATGTAGAGATAGCCTACAGAAAAAGTCAAACCTCTTCATTAACCCTATTGAAATGCTGTTGACAGCAGCTGCTTTTTTCTTTCCGTTTATGATTAATTTCTGATTTCAGACTGCCAGACAATACGGTGTGTGTCCACGAGGGACGTGAGTAACCCCGGTGAAATAGCTCTTTTTTTGCCGGTTTGCATCTATCCATGTCGTAAAATCTAGAGGCACGGCTTCTAAATGGAAGGCGTGACATGTTAATTACGATTGATTTCAGCCCGCCAGATTTATCAACAGCCGCATTTTCTTACGATGGGATTGGTGTGATACGCATGTTTCATAAATCGCACGTTGGCCTTGTCGTACGATGAATTCTCCGCTCACTTTTACGCTGTTTTTTACGCTGGTTTGATAAATGAGGGCCAGTATGTTTAAATCATCAAACTGACTTTGTGAAGGAAATAAATTTGTTGTCTTGTTACTTATTTTGTTTATGTTTATGTTGTCATGTAGAGTTCCGAATGGCCATAGTCCAGAAATTTCCTTTACCGACGTCCATTTCAAACCCGGCCAGATTCGCCGGCATTTTATCACTGTACCTCAAGGGGCTTCCTGGGCAGGTGTGTGTGTGTGTGTGTGTGTGTGTGCGCGTGTGCGCGCTTGCGTGCGTGAGCATGTAATTTATACATTAGTGTAACTAGTAGTAAATGTTAGTTTTTAATCAAATCTGTATACAGCTATCAATGCAATTTGATACATAAAGCTTTTTATGTACCAAATTGTATTGATGGCTGTGTACAGATTTGACTAGTCAGTCAATAGCAGTAACTACTAGACAATGGATACCCTGCACTGGTCTTGAAGGTGATCTTGTGTGGATGCATCTGATCCCAAGTCTGTCTGTCTGTCCTCAGAGATCACGCTAACATCACACTCAGGTGACGTGTCTTCAAAGTTTGTTCTGCACGCTGTCCACCTAGTCAAGCAGCGAGCCTACAGAGCTAATGAGTTCTACAAGTTCTCCTCTCTGCTGGAGAAGGGCTCACTCACCGAAGCCTTCCCAGTGCTGGTATGCAATTTCACACACACACACACACACACACACACAGAGGAATTTATACACACACAATACAATGTGGCCGAGAGCAACTCCACTGCTATGACACATTAGCGTTATTGCTAGACATGCTTAATTATCTTACACAGTTACAGACCAGTGCAAACACTCTTTCAGGCTCGCTTTCAACGCAAGCTCACTTTTGCAACTATGTTATGTTGAACACACGCACACACTCACTCAGAGTGGTAGTTCAAAGATTCTTATGTGGATTTGTATTTGGTCTTTTGTGTGTGTGTGTGTGTGTGTGTGTGTGTGTGTGTGTGGGTGCGTGCGTGTGTTTGTTCACTTGTGCAGGCGGGAAGGACCGTAGAAGTGTGTGTAGCACGTTGGTGGGCCAGCTTGGGTGATGTCACCATAGATTATACCATCACCTTCCATGGACTGACGACCACACCCTCTTCCATACACATTGTGAGTTTATCCAATCGGATATCCCAGTTAAGTCACTCAAAGCCTCCTTCACGTCTTCTGCCTCTAACCGCCATCATTCTGCATTTTATTTTCCCAGCATGCATCTGAAGGTATATCCACTTTTGAAGTGACCTCACCGCTGCGCTATGAAGACATCTCCCCCAGTATTACTCTGAAGAACTGGGTCCAGCCTCTGAGGTATGCTACATCATTGGGCAACACTTTACTTGAGGTTTTGGACATAAGAGTGACATTAACCTGTCGTGAACATGACATGACGCATATTATGAATGTGTAATGACACTCAAAAATGTTTGTTGTTCGGTTTTTATTACGTCTGAACTCCAAACAGTGTCAACTTTACATTACAAAATTCAAATGACAATGACAACAGCCATAAACATTTAAAAAAAGTGTTGTTCATGTTCAGGACACATGTTTATGACAGGCTCAGATCACTCTTATGCCAAAACCTCAAGTAAAGTGTTACCCATCATTTTATTCTTTTTCAGTTTAAGTCCTTTAAAAGCAGCTTGAGCAGCTTTTGGTTTCTCCAGGTAGCATCCACATAGTGGTTGTGTTTTAAACAGGGTTTAGGCCTACCGGTCAAAAGTTACAGTCACATTTTCATCCACATCACTCAAATGCCCTTGACTTCATTTTATTTACAACAAAGTGGCCACCGCTGGAGTGGCAAGATTTTAAGATTGTGGTGTTATGCATTATGCTATCAAGACATTGGGTGCAATGACTTCAACAGAGCTGAATATAAATATATTTTTCTGTTGTGCTCATGGGATTTGTGGATGTAATTGGCTGTAGGCTGTAGATGCAGAGGTATTCTTTCCCAGCATTGGTTAAAACTTCCCGTAATAAAATCTAAACAGCGTCTTATCAGACCCAACATCTGATAAGAATTTTATTGTAGCTACGTCCAGCTATGTGCACCATGGTATATTTATATTGAAATATCACTCAAATATGACTACACGAGGGGAATCATATAATGCCAGTTCTTACACACATTTTACACATTGTATGTAGAATTGATGTGTGCTGTGCACTGAGCGTATGACATGTTATGTCATATTGCCATCCATTCACCTCACACTTGCTTCATCCTCAAATAACCTCCCAACCTCCCTGGTTTTTTGAGACACAAAAATTATACAAAAATCATTAGATGATTTAGGCAAAAAAAAGCCCCGAAATGACTTGGCCTATTATTTTAGGAAGGTGACGGTGTGCATATACATACATGTATTAATATGTGTATATACGTATGTATGTCTGAACTGTATATTTGCTTTGTCTTCTTCAGACCCACCAGTGCAAAGACTAAAGCATTGGGTGCTCGTGATGTGCTTCCCAACAACCGTCAGCTCTATGAGACTGTCCTCACATACAGTTTTCACCAGGTTCGTACCAGCTCTGCTTGTAAATATTTGCAAAGTGTGTGTGTAATACTGTGTCTGTGCATCTGGAAGTGCAAACACACACCATACACCAGGGGTCTCCAACCTTGTCTTTCCTCCAAGAGCTACTTGGACAAAATCAGTGTGGCCGAGAGCAACTCTACTGCTGTTCTACATCAGCGTTATTGCTGGACATCCTTTACCATCTCACACATTTACAAACCATTGCAAACACTCTTTCAGACTCTCTCTCAATGCAAACTCACTCTTGCAGATGTTATTAGATTTATTTACATTTCCTTTGACCCTTTGGAGAGCTACTCTTTAGCTTGTGCGGAGCTTCTGGTCTCCACTTCTCAGGGAGATGGTAGAAAGCTAAAAAGGGGAAACCACACAGGCTTCTTGCTGATGTTTTTCTTCTTCTTCTTCTTCTTTTGGTAACATTTCAATGCCTATGCATGTGATAATAACATTTCCTTGTATCCTTGTTTTCTTTAATGATTATTATTTGTGCATTTGAGCATTTTTCCTTTTGATCCCCTCTCTCTCTCTCTCTCTCTTTCTCTCTCTCCAGCCTAAAAGTGGAGAGGTGACCCCCAGCTGTCCGCTCCTGTGTGAGCTGCTGTATGAGTCGGAGTTTGACAGCCAGCTGTGGATGCTCTTTGACCAGAACAAGCGGCTCATTGGCTCAGGTGACGCCTATCCTCACCAGGTAGGTAGGAACCACACCACAGCACAACACAAGTGTGCCACCACAGCAAACATACTGGACACTGTGCATATGGACAGAGGAAGCACTGTTCTGTTTTTAGCTCATGTATCACGTACTGTGGCTGAAACATTAAAGGAGAAATCCAGTGGAAATCAATCAATTATAGTCCTGTTGTTTTATGTTTCCAAGTGCTGTCAGTAGGTACGACAGAGAGAGAATTTGGTACATCGTAGGCCAGATAGCACAATGGCCGCCATTGCTAACTGATGAGGGCAAGGAACATTTAGTTTCAGATCCCTGTGCCCCATTACTTAGTGTTATCTGCTGTTTCGCAAATACTGTCTGCGTCACAGCAAATGAATTACAGTATAAGTGGCTGTACAATATAAAAGAATGATAACAGCAAAGTGATTTGCAATTACAACACAGTTCACTAAATAATTATTTTGCTGTACTCATGGTTTCGACTTTCTGCTTTTTTTTTTCAATCTCTTCGCTTTGTGGGCCACAGTACTCGCTCAAACTGGAGAAGGGCGACTACACCGTACGCCTCCAGGTGCGTCACGAGCAGGTGTCGGAGCTGGAGCGCCTGAAGGACTTGCCCTTCATCGTGTCCCACCGCCTGTCCAACACGCTCAGCCTGGACGTGTACGAGAGCCACCGCGCCGCTCTGCTCTCCAAGAAAAAGGCCAACTCCGTCACCCTCTCGCCAGGAGCGTGCCAGCCATTCTACATCACAGGCCTGCCCGATGACAAGTACGCGCCCACTAAAGGAAGTCATTCTAGTTAGCCGCTTTTAAAACCAATTCTAGTTACAGTAGTCTAGTCTTTTGAAAGTGTTATTATTACATTGGACATAATTTATCTGCCTGTAGAGTCAAGCATGTTTATTCAAGCAAAGCTTCACGGTCACAGTTTAACTTGTTTGAATTGCTAATTTTTCTCATATACGAAAAGAATGCAGCAGAAATGCCTTTTATACACTAGCATAACTTTTGTGTGTGTGTGTGTGTGTGTGTTCCCTCTATAGAGTCCCAAAAGGCACTGGCCCTGGCTGCTACCTGACGGGATCCTTGGTTCTTCCCAAGAGCGAGTACGGAAAAAAAGCAGTGAGTTGGCCTGTTTCTACTGTCTGTCCTGTATGCTCATAGGCTCTGTTTCAGCCTGTCCACAGCGCACTGCTATACTGTGGATGTGCAGTGGGCTGGATTTAAAAAAAAAAGAGTAAAAAGCTGTTCATCTGCTTGGATGTCAACATGATCCTCAATGTCATTGCTGACTGTTGTGTATTGTATGTTTGGATGCTGTGGAGTTCATGTGCTCATGCATACTTGCTAGATCTCTCCCAGAGCTCTCCCAGCCGAGAGGGATGGGATGGGATTCATAGACGACATGATAGAAGACTATAACAAATAGGGCTTTAGGGGGTTCAGCCCCCATGACCGTTGGCTCTGTGTCATCGTGAAGGCAAACATGCTAGACAGACATCAAAGGAAGGAGGCCTATAGTTGGTATCACTGGTGAGCTGGTGTTTTTAAGCTAGGCTATTACTGTAGGTGTTGTAAGGTCAGAGTTTTAATGTCAGGTGAGGTGACTGTATCTCTCCTGTGGTCTGGTCTTATTCTTTGTTCCATAGGTGAAGTTCAATGGTGACGTACCACAGTAGTTTCTAATTAGACAAACTGGTTTTAGAGGCTCAGTTTAGGCTCCTCATCTCCTCATGAAGGCGTCTTTTCCAGTTAGATTGGGTCTGCTTAGTTGAAGTGATGTTTTTGTTATTATTTGGGAATTGGCTTCAGTGTATCTTTTTTGGTGTCCTAATTAATGGCCTAATTGGTCAGTAAACTAGTCTAATTGATTATCCTAATTGATTGTTCCAATTGATTGATTGAGACATCCTGTAGTGTGATCATCATATCCTCATACTTCACTCCACTCCATGCTTCATTTAGATTCATGTGATTTGAATTTGAAAGGGAGTCGGCTGCTCTTTCGGTGGCCTTTGGTCTTGCTGAAAGGGATATTCTGGAACACTTCAACCCATAGTCCTGTTGATTGAAGTCACCAAGGTCTTTCAGTCGTTACATTTGGCCTAACGTAGAGCAGATAGCAGGCAGCTAATGCTAACTTGACGGGCAAAGGAACTGAAAGTGAGTGAGGTTTCTTGCACTTTTCTTCTTTTTCCTACTGGCAGCACTTGGTGACCTTGAACAACGAGTGTATTGTTTAGAAAGAGCCCAGAATATCCCTTTACCTTGGGTTAGTTCTCGTTCATTAAATTGGTCGTTGCATTTCATCAGGACTTCTGAATTTGTCAGCCATTGCCTCATGTGCACAAAAGCACACCTTATTTAGATTTGCCAGTGAATTTCCATAGCCATCCATGGGCTACTGAGTTTATTTGTCTAAAACAAAATGGTCAAACACAAGCTTATTTAGATCGATCTACAACTATGCATGAAGAGATGGCATTTCCAGTGCAGCTATTTCCATGAGGATGCCAGGATGCAAGAAAACAAGATGAGTGAATGAATGAAGTTGGATGCATAGAGAATAAAGAGCACAGACAGAGGAGAGGGAGAGACTGAGGAGGAGAAAGAAAACAGAAAGAGGAGAGGAAGAGAGACAGAGAGAGAGAATGGATGTTTGACAAGTGTGCACCTGTTTTCTCTTTCTCATGCTGTGTTATTTTGACCACCAGGGCCAGGCCACAGCAAAACGACAAGGAAAGTTTAAAAAGGTACTGCCTGAACTAGGTTACTGTACTCTCTCAAGACACTTATATCAGCCTAATTACTGGGTTTTACACATGTTCACACTTGACATAGTACATTTGGCAGTTAAATACTTAGTTGTTTAATGACCTAAGTACTGGAGAGATAAATAAGTTGAGTATGAAAAACTAGTAAAACAAACAAATGAAAACATGGAAAAGGTAAGTTGCTTATTCATGTTGTAAATTATTTTTTTCCCCTCAGGTTTAGTGAAAAGAAAGGTGTGTGTTGCAGAAACCTCTAGTAAACAAATGCCCATTCATTCTCATGACAGTCATCTGTTTGTTCTTTAAGAACCAGTAATTTTGTGATCTAGTGACCCTGTGCTCAGATATATCTACTGACATGAATATTTGTCCTTTTGAACGCTTCTGTGTTTAGGTCGAGGTAAGGTAGATCGCGTTTTCAGTCTGTTCTTTTGAACATACCCAGACCAACAATCTAAAATCAAGTGTTGCCTTAAGCTGGGAACAGACCTACCGATTTTTTCAGTCGTTTACGATTGGAACGTGATCAAGTGAGCCAAACCTACCGACTCGTTGTGTTACGACTGGGAGTTGTTGATGAACACAAACCTAACGACTGACTTGTCTGCATGTTAATGTCATAATAGGTATCATAGCGACCATAGAACGGGCTGGTTAAGATCATATCAAACATGTTTGATTCAGTCGGACTCGGTCGTAATTGCGTCAACAATGGAAACAATCGCAACGTTTCAAATCGGTCACTGAAACACACATAACGACTCTTGTCCCGACTGACACCGTGACTCCTGCCGATTACCTCGGACTACCTACGACTGGTCCGGACGTTCCATCGTATCAAAATCGGGGTAAAAAGTCGGTAAGCTGGCAACAGACCTACCGATTTTTTACCCCGATTTTGATATTTTGAAATCGGGGTAAAATCAGGGTAAAAAGTTGGTAGGTCTGTTGCCAGCTTAAAGTAGACAAGAGATGGATACAGAATGATTATCATTCTATAGGAACAGCGATACATTGTGAAAAAAATTATACCCTTAGGTATTATTCACCCATTGAAATATTTAATTAGCAATATATCGTATCTAACTATTGTACCAATATGTGTCCAATATTTGGTCCCCATTCCCACTGTAGCTGCAACTGGCAACACGCTTTAACAATATCGAAATAACCATTAAGTTTTCCTTTTCCTGTCCATATTGTATTTATGAAGCCTTGCGAAACCCAAACACATCACAAGCACAATTGCTCTGCCGGAGACGAGCCACTTGCAGTCCATTTCCAATCACTGCCATTTGTCCAGCATGTGGCAAGCTTCATATTATTAATAACAACATTGAAATAATGGCGTCTGTATTGCTGTTGTGTATTTCCTTCAAACTGAATAAACAACTGCAATTTAAAACCCTCATTTACATGAAAGATGTGTTCGTTGCGCTGCAAATATTTATTGTTGTTGGGATGTTTAGATGATATTGGATTGCCTCGAAATCAGTGGGACTGGGATGCAGGTTTCTTTAATATTGTCAGTGACCAAGCTGTAGTGTAATATCGTATCGGCATATAATAAGATAGAGGAGTAGAAATCGCAGGAATTCATAGTATAGGCCAGTCTTTGAAACTCAAACCTGTTTTCAACAAAGCATGCTGTTTCTCTAAATTTATGCGGGGGAGACCTTTTTAAATTGTAATGAGTTTTTTTATTTAAGTATACTGACTTGTTTTTGTTCACCCATTTACCCCACATCACATTGTTCTTGCAGTTCCAAGGGAGGTAAAAACAGGAAGTCCTTGTTGTTCTGATACCTCCACTCGTATGTCACACACCACTAAAACATTTTTGTCTTTTCTTGTGGACTTTTTAGGACGTTGTGCCCCTTGTGTACCATCTCATCTCTGCTCCCAACAAATCCAAGAACGGAGGGAAGGAGAAGGAGAAGGATGGAGACAAAGAGAAGGATGTGAAAGAGGAGTTTTCCGAAGCCCTCAGGGATTTGAAAATCCAATGGATGACCAAGTGAGTATTATCATGCCACAGCCACTGTCTGTGCTGTGCGCTGCACACTACCGTATTTGCTATGGTCTTTCTTGCCGTCCTGCTAGCACTTATTGTACAGTACTTTGTTCTGCTGCCTGCTTTGCTATATTTCTTTTGCTGTAAATATAATATACTGTAAATGTAAATGTGCTTTGTTACTGTATATTGTTCATGGCACCAGTAGGGGTACCATGGTACGAGTTTCTGTCTTGGGGAAGTCCTAAAATGAATCCCATCCCAGTTCTGCTCTGTGATAACCAGTTTGATTTACTCTCGTCTCTCTCCTAACAGGTTAGACAACAACGCCCTCTATGATGAGCTGAAAGAGAACTTCAGCACCTATTTACCGCTCCATGTGCAGCGTCTGCACCAGCTGGACTCAGAGAAGGTGCACATGATGGAGAATATACAGTATAATAACCTACAGTACATGATGTGTTCAGATCAATATGCAGATGCACAGTAACACAAACTGTAATGCCAATAAAACGCCTTGGTATTTGTATGAAGCTTAGTACATTTATTTTCACTTCAATTCTACAGCCAAAAATAGCAAAGGCTCAAAATCATTCACAGCATACAATACCATTTCCTTTCCTTTTTTCATTTTTTTATTTTTTTTTTGAACATGAGTCAGCTTTACCTGGAATGGCCCAAATATTATCTTGTCTCCAAGCTAATGTTTTTTATATTTGTGTAGTGTTGCATACTCAAGCTGTTCCCCAGAATGGTTGTTATTTAACCACCATCTTCTCTACAGGAGCGACTGAAGCGCCTGCCAGAGATTGTAGCTGCGGCAGATGTTGTCATCTCGCACATTGACCAGACAGCCCTTGCCGTTTACCTTTCCATGAAGACTGATCCAAGGCCTGATGCTGCTACCATCAAGAGGTTTGAAGATTTGATTTTACAATTCAAAAATTATATATTTTTTTCTTAATGTAACGCTATGACCTTTCTGCTGCCCTCATAGTTTACAATGCAGGCCTTTTGCCTTAGAGTAATCCATTGCATATTTACGGTTTGTTTTATCTTTGTGTGTGTGTGTGTGTGTGTGTGTGTGTGTGTGTAGTGACATGGAGAAGCAGAAGTCGTCTCTGTTGGACGCTCTGTGTCGGAAGGGCTCTGCTCTGGCTGATCAGCTGCTGCAGACCCCCCTGGAGGACGGGGCCATGGCGGGGGCGGGGCCGGGAGCTCGGGCCGTAGGCAGCTCCGAGGACGGCTCTCAGGATGTGGCCAAGACCCTCACAGACACCTTCTGGGAAGTGCAGAAATGGGCAGACCTCACAGACTCTAAGGTAGGTGTGTGTGTGTGTGTGTGTGTGTGGATGTGTAATGGTTATTTATTAGATCTGTGTTGTTTTCATTTTTCATCACATTTTCATCGACCAGAAATGTGATGCTCATACCTTCTTTGATGGAAATGTGAAACTTGAGTGTTGGTGTTTCACTCACATCGTCTCTCTCTTTCTTTTTTTCTTTCTTTCTTTCTTTCTTTTGTTTTGTCAGAGCTCTTGTTTCACTGTAGAGTGATACCTTACCTTGAAACTGTTTCATTTCACTCTTAGGTTTTAAGCTTTTCTTACAAGCACGCGCTTGTGAGTAAGATGTATGGGAGAGCTCTGAAGTATGCGTCTAAAATAGTCGAAGACAGACCCAGCAAAGAGAACTGGAAGAATTGTGCTCAGGTAGGCTCCACTTGTTTTCTGAGTTGTTTTGATATGCACAACACAAGGCTGTACATAATTTGCATGCTTAGATATGCAGTATGCTGTTCAATGTGTTGATACTGATAGGTGCGATTAATGCTAATTTAATGGGGTAAAATATTTTGCTACGTGCATAAACACCACACTACACAGAAACACTGAGACAGACAAGAAGGTTCTCAGTTGATGAATTTGATCAAAATTACACTGTTTCCATGAAACGTCAAAAAAATCATTCACCACAAACCCTCATTTAAAGTGACTGTCATGTTTCACCAGAAAAAAATTTCACCTGAAAAAAATATTGAAATCAAAATTTTAATCAAAAGAATTAGTGAGAAAATAGGTTTGTCAGCATCTGCTTTGCCACTTTTCTAACAACAAATCAGTGACACTATTGATATATGGTCAGTTTGGTTATAGTGTGCTTTTGTACTGAGACTTTAAGCACACAAACAGACTTTCAACAGAAACCTGCAAAACAAAGCAAAATCTGTACTTCACTCACTCTCTCGGTTTATTGCCCGATTTCGGGTAAATATTTGTATGGTGTAAAACTGCAATGTAGTAATCTGTTTAAAATCATTTTCATGTTTTTCTGTGCCACTACCTAAAAGCTTTGTGGCATTTCGACAGGAACATTTATAGAATGATGTGTAAATGTGCTTACTGTAAGTTAAATATACAGCCTCCTATGGAATGCCAATGCAGTGATTTTACTCCGTTCTCTCAGGAAAATCAAACAATGTGACTGCAGCTACACACAGCTTTTACATATAGGAAGTGCTTTCAATTTCTAAAAGTTTTTTTTTTTTTTTTTCTGTGTGCATATCTCTCTCTTCCCTGCAGCTGATGCGGTCACTGGAGTGGATGCATAGTGCCAACTTTACAGAGAACTGGCTTCCAATCATGTACCCGTCTGAGTACACCCCCTTCTAAGGGACTAGATAGAAATGTGTCCTTTTTAACTGGCTGCCTACAGAAGACTGCTCACATGTCCAATATGCAAAATGCACAGACACATTCAATACAAACAAACAAACAAACAGGCAGGCCACTCACTCTGATGAATGCAGTAAAATATTACAGGATGCGATGGAGCTCGGTTTCGTTAGTGTTGACCATAAGCAAAGTTTTTTTTATATATATACATATATAAATATATATATCTATATGAATATACAGTATGAACACTCACAGAAGGACTCGATTTCGTTCTCACAGTGTGTGTGTGTGTGTGTACTCCCCCTCTCTGCACTCACCTGCAGTTCTCATCACATGAAACATCATTGAATGCTTGAGCACATCTAAAGATCGAAGCAGTCGGCACCGTCATTTCACCATCATTACTAATGACTGGACTGTAAGACTGAGAAAATGTTGTTCTGGGTTCATTCACAAACTGCACTTTCAGCTCCCTGGTCCCTGTCTGTGGTTGTGTGAACCGCTGATGGGAGCGTCCAGTACAGGAGCTGTGTGAAGCCATGGAGGGACGTGGGGTGGTAGAGTAGGGTGTGTCCGTTTGAGGGTTGGCTTAGTGCTTGCCTCCTTGAACCACAAACCGTTGTCACTGACACACTATACAAACCTCTCATCGTAATGTCAACATAAACGCGTTATGAACCTGTCATGGCATGGCATGTCTCCACATGTCGTAAAAGCCCCTCCAGCCTGTCATAAAACAATGCCCAGTTATCATTGTCTGTTTCGCCACCACGGCTCCTGAAATCTCGACATCGTAAATAACATTGCTTCTGCGTCACATCAAATTCTCACAGCTGTGTAGGCTCTTTCCGAGAATGGCAGCACAATACAGTGTCATACTGTACGGCAGTGACTATTGTTATGGCTGCCGACTGGTTTAAGCTATCGGTCATGACATGGTTAGGCCCGTCCAAGCTTGGAGCTCGCCAGGTGGTAATTCCCAATAGCCCATTCTCTGTCAAAAGGTTTGTAGTTGTGCATTATCACACGCAGTTACCAAGGCAATATCAAATGTAATTAATCCATATTATTTTCTGACATTTATGTAAAATGTATGCATGTTTTGTAACTGGTCTTTTTTTTTGTAAATTCAGAATAAATGTGACTGGGCTTTTTATAACAGTTGAGAAAGGCCAGGTTCAATCTTGTACTTTATCAAGAATGATGCATTTTAAGTTTGCATATGTCTGTGCCTAAATATGTGTGTTTTAGTATGTGTGTGTCGGGGAGGGGTGTTGTGGGGTGGGTTTTGTGTGTGTGCGCACATGCGCCTTTGCGCATGTACAAGTCGGGTGCAAATTTTCCTGTTCTCCCTTAATTGTGTTGTTTAATTAAATACATCATGTAGCCAGAAATTTTTAGTGTGTGGGACAGAATTTGTATGCATTACCACCAATGCCAAAGTCACCATACACTCAGATAACCGATATCTTACTGTTGAAGAGCTTCGTCTCGTGCATCCCAGTGGAGTCCCAGCACTGGATCGTCTGGTTCCGGAAGTGAGGAAGATACTCATTTCCTTCCCAACCTACTCCCCTTTATCTTATAAACAAATCATCTTTTTTGTTGTTGTTGTTGTTTGGTCAGGGTTTCGCTGTTTTGCCGACTCCGTTTACAGCAGTTCCACTCAAGGTTGCCTTAATATTCACACTTTTACGTCCTCATCTGACTCAAGTCACAGGTTTCATATCACACGCATACACAGGTTTGATGTCAACAACCTCAGAAATATTTATTACAGTCTTGTATTTATAAGTACAGAAATAAACCTAGTTAAATGCATACATTTTAGTTGCTACAGTATTACTTTAATCGGTTTTGTTTCAAGTGGACTCAAAAATTATACTGTTTTGTTATCTCACTGAATGTGTAGAATTATGTCACAACCTTGGAAAAATATTCAAAGGAAAATTATTTGAAAGTGAAAATAAAAACAAACTAAATCTGACATCTTGTGACTTTGTTCAGTATTTAATTAAATTAAATTTAGTCCAGTTTACTTTATTTCTCTGGTGTCAATAGCAATAAAAAAACATCAAGGCGCTTTACAGAAGCTACAGTATTTAGTGTGGGACCTCTAGGCCCACATCATTCAAGACCGAGGCAGGGTCTGGCAATGAGTGAGTGACCTCCCCAGTTTGAAGTTAAACTGAAGGATTGAACTCTTAACCAAAACTGTTCAGGAGAGAAATACACATTCATGGTTTAACCATAGAGAGTAACACAAATGATCATACAGTATATTGCCGTTCACCTCAAAGCTAAATAAGCAATTGGGATTGGATTTCAGGGGTGTTGGGCCATTTGGAAATGAGCTGCAATGAACTTGTTGTCAGACCCCATCCTAAACCTTTATTGGTGTCGTCCTGGTCCTTAAGCTGGTGTCTGTTCCACTGAGCAAACGCTGTTAGACCGCACCGTGTCTAGCTTTGTGCTGGAGCTGATGCTGCAATAATTAGCTGCCTGTTGGTGAAGTGAAGTTAGAAGGGAACAGACATGGAGATGAGTGAAGCAGAGGCAAGCAGTCCAATTCGGATGGAGACCAGGAACATGGAACACTAAACCATCACCATAGTACAGTGTATTCATTCATGGGCAATAAAAATGAAAAACCAACTTTTGAATCAGTTGCATTTAGATGACTATTGATAAAAGTATGTTTTTCGCATACAAACAAGATTACAAAAAAATATGTTGTAAATGAAATAATTGTTTAGGTTGCAAAAAAAGTATGATTCTATCCATACGGTAAATTAGCTGAAGTCTTGCTTCCTAATGCATTGCTACTGGATCAGTTGCAAACATGACTTGAAACACTGGCGTTTTCTCATTAGTACCATGACAGGCTCATTTCTCATTAGTACCATGGCAGGCTCATTTCTCATTAGTAGCATGACAGGCTCCAGTTTGATGCTGTCCTGGTTCTCTTGCCCTTGGCCCTGTAGATCTTCACATCTCCCACCTCCACAAGCAGTTTGGTGTGCAGAGCCCTCTTGAACTGGGCCTGAAACGTCACGTCTGACCTGTGGCGAAACTCGTGCGCCCAGAGAAGGGTGGTGGCTCCCTGACAGAAGTGACACATGGTGTCCAAAAGTCCATTCAGGTTGCTCTGACTGTCGGCCACGTCTGCTGCAAGGATGAAGTCATACTGGTAGATGGACAGAGGGAATGACCGTGCGAGGTTGTGTCCCCACTGCAGGACTTCTGCCTGTGGCGGGTATTTTGAGCGCCCTTTGGTATTTGCAGTCAGATTCTTAGTCAGGATGTCCAACACTTGTTGCTGGTCAGTAGCTGTCACCCAGGCACCTTTGAGGTTCATCAGAATTCAAGGTTATTATTTGTTGTGCATTTGAAGGAACAGTACAGTATGCAAATACATTTAGTCTTGTCTCTCTCTGATGATGAATCATAAGTATTATTAGTATTAGTAGATACAGATTTTATTATGATACTGCTGTGAACTATGAACTTTTTCTTGCACTTTTCACAGGATGTATGACAGAGCAACATACAGTAGTGTGCGGATGTTACAGGAGGTGGTAACGCACAATTGAACGTGGAAAAATGTTTGAAATATCAGTTGAGTTCAGAGGTCACCACCATATTATATAATATTACTGTATCATCAAAATGTGGCCCTATAAGGCAAAGAGGAGAATGATTTGTAAAGTGTTCTCAACAATTACAGTATGTAGGCGATGCATGGCAATTCCATTTTTAAGGGTTAAGGGCTTTGGTGCATTGGGATTTATCCTTTACTCACCAAGCAGACTGGCAACTATAGACACTATGCCAGTGGCAGCGCCCAGTTCCAACACTGACTTGCCTTGTAAATTCATCTGCTGGGTCTCTAGGAATTTACAGAGAGCCAGTGTCTGAAACAACAAGTTCAAAGAACATTTAGTTACAATATATTGTAAAAAGAATGATCAGTATCATAATACGTATTTATGTAAATGAATCTATAACAGTTATACCCACCGCAGGTCCAGATTTTCCTCGGTTGCAGCTGAGGAGGCTGTGAACAGCTATTTCATATCCAAGAAACTGATGGATTTCTGTGTCTGTGTCTAAATGGACATGGGTGCTGTGAGTTAGCTCTATATCATTTGTCTGTTTGGTCTTAGTTTCCATTTGGTACAAATGGTTCCTTTGATGCAAAATGAATGGATGTGGATTTGTGGTCACTGTGACCACATGTATGTCATGAATTTTATGAATGCAACAATAAGTCCAAAATGCCCACATTTGGTATTATTGCTTTTATATCATTCAGGACTTCACAACTGTGAAGAAATTCAACAATGTGTTAATTACAGTTCAGTTACATGTAACTGTACAACATTGCATATATTCTAACATTTAAAAAATAATAATTTAATTCTAAGAAGTGTAAATACTCACCGTTTTGTCCATTAATATCACTTGCTTTACAGTATGATATTAGCAATTTACTCTGATCTACTTTTTCATATTTCAGATCATTTTCTATATCCGTCCTTTCTTCCTCTCCATTGGATGTGTTCTTTTTCCTCACAAGTTGCGTGTAGTTAAAGCCTGTGTGCTGATATTTCTTTTCTTCATTTATTTCCTGTTGTCTACCTTCCACCTCTTCATTTGAATATCTCTGCTTTGTTCCCTCCAGAGATGCTTCAATCTTGTGTGTTGAAATGTCTTCTGTGGAACGCACAATTCTCTCCTCTTTTACACTTTTGTCTTTCTCCTCCTGCAGGTCATGCCCAACAATCTGCATGGTTTGTTCCGAATATTTCTCCTTTTGCTTCACAGTCTGCATTAATGAGTCAGAATCTTGTTGCACTTCTTCAATCTGCATCATTTGACTAAAATCTTCTTGTACTTGTTCAGACTGCATAGTTTGGCCAATATTTTCCTGTTCCTCCTTTGCAATGGCCATGTATATTCTTATCTCATCTTTTTCTTCCAGCACGGTGGTATCGAAGGCCTTCTCAAAGCGCTCTATAAAACCCAAGTCTGACTGGTAACGAATCTTATTGGACCAAATGAGGGTTGTTCCTGGTTGGCAGAAATATCGCATGGTGGCCAACAGTTCGTTCAGGTAGTCATGGTGATAGACTACATCTGCAGCTAGCACATAGTCATAATGGTGAGTAGAGGGGGGGAAGTTGGTCTCCAACTCTTGACCCCAAGAGAGAGCCGCTACTTGGGCTGGGTGTCTGCAGCGCCACCTGGTGTTCCGTGCCAGATTGGATCTCAGATTCCCCAGAATCTCTGGCAGGTCAGTAGCTGTAACCTTGGCACCTGAGGAACACCAACTCAGCTTAATCCGTACGTAGCATAACACACAGATTTGCCTTTTGTCTTTCAAGTCCTCTCTGTGTATTCATACTTACCATGAAGAGTAGCCACAATTGATACCAGTCCAGTTCCTGCTCCAATCTCCATGGTTGATTTATCAAGTAGATTAATCTGCTGTCGGCCCACAGGTGTTTCCAGGTACTTACACAGAGCAACTGCCTGCAGAGAGCAGAGAACATCACTGTCATACATCACTTTCATACATCATTCTTATACTTTTAAAATTGATTGCACCATGTCTAAACAAACACGTTTTGGCATCAAGCTGTCCTCAGTGTTCCTAGCGTTTGTTTAGACATGGTGCAATACATTTAATATGTATAAGAATGATCTAGTGAGTGCGGTTCTTTTTACACTGGAATTGGATACTTTTAACTCGCACCCAAAGAAGCAATCAAGAGACTATGTTGGAGTTTGAGCGCGCCTCTTTCTGCAACATCACTGTTTTAACACTACATAGTATATGTTTTACACTTTTTGAGTGTAGTGAACGGCAGGGTTTACAATGTGTATTTTTCAACTTTGATTAAGCCTTTGACCAAAGAGCACCATCTATCAACATACTAAGTTCCAGGCAGCACTCCAACTCAACAGATTTTTTCAGGTTTCACAGTGTGTTTTACAGTATTTTCCCTCTTTAAGGAACCAGCACTCACCCCTGGCCAGATCATGCCACCGTAGGAGTCCAGGTCTTCATAAATGCAGATCTCAGAACCAACAAAATGGTAAATTTCCTTCTCTGGACTGTAGTAGAGGTTTGGTGACCATACACTTTTAAAGAGTGCCTTTACATCTACATGAGTCTCTGTTTTGGGTGCAGAGGGAAAGTTAGAGTTTGTCTGATATGTCTGAGGTGTCATTCACATAATCATGCTTTGTGAAGATACATTCATGTTGGGCTACTTACCAGAGGTTTTAAAACCTTTTTCCTTTCCTTGTTCTTGCTGTGCTATGCTGTAGCGATTACCATCATCACCACCCTCCTCTCCACAACTCCCACTATTCGGGTCATCAGATTCTTCATCACCCAACTCAGGTGCAGAGTGCCTCCTCTGCCTCTGCCTCTGTGTGTTCTTCTTACAAACATTGCCAACAACCACAGATTTCTTTTCTGCATGTCTCTCCTGCTCACTGCTTTGTACTTCCTCATCTGAACATCTTTGTTTTTTCACTTCCTTAAATTCTTCTCTCATCTCATTGGGAGGCATCAGATTCTCATCTTTTACAGTTTGACTCTCCTCTCTCTCGTGCTCCACGGTCTGCTCACCTGGGCCAGACTCATCCTGTCGTGCCTCTCTTGCAGTGGCCATATAGATCCTTATTCCATCTCTTTCAGTCAGCAGTGTGGTGTGGAAGGCCTCCTCAAAGCGCTCCATAAAGTCCAATTTAGAAAGATAGCTCATAGAATTAGACCAAATCAGTGTGGCTCCTGATTGACAGAAATGACGCATGGTGACCAACACTTCGTTCAGGTAGTCATGGTGATAGACTACATCTGCAGCTAGCACATAGTCATAATGATGAGTAGAGTGGGGGAAGTTGGTCTCCAACTCTTGACCCCAGGAGAGAGACGCTATTTGGGCAGGATGTCTACAGCGCCACCTGGTGTTCCGTGCCACGTTGCATTTCAGAGTCCCCAGAATCTCTGGCTGATCAGTAGCCATAACCTTGGCACCTGAGAAACATTCATTCAGTTTTTTTATAACATAAAGTTAGAGATGCAGACGTGTTTTCTTATAAGCCTCTGTTGTGTATACATTATGTGTTCCATTTGCACTTGGAGAGCGATGCCCAAGTCATCATCTATCTTCCATATGAACAAATTCCAAATCGTCATCTTACTAAAACTAGGAAAGCACTTGGAAAGTGCAGATCTCTGCCAAGGCAATGTGGGTCACTGACCCACTAATTCCAGACAGTGTTACGGATCACCACCAAAATTTTATCAGACTTCTTTGTTCCAATACCCACATTTGAAAATTTCATCCAAATCTGTGCAGTACTTTTTGAGTTATCTTGTTAACAAGCAAACAGACAGACAAACAGACAAATGCGACTGAAAGCATAACCTCCTTGGCAGAGGTAATAATTACAAAAGTCATTGTTTTTAGGTTTTTTAGCAATTACAAAAAATAAACCATAAACACTTTTTAGATGATTTAGACAAAAACAAAATGTTTGCCAAAAATTACTTATTACTTATTATTCAGTGAAGTGGTGAAATGGAATTTCAGTTACAAGTTCAAAGGCCCAATCCAAATGGAATAGTAGCTAATTACCATGAAGAGCCGCCACAATTGATACTAGTCCAAGCCCTGCTCCAACCTCAATGGCTGATTTGTCAAGTAGATTAACCTGCTCTTGACCTGTCGATGTGTCCAGATACTTGCACAGAGCAACTTCCTGTGGGAGCCAGAGAACAGCACTGAACAGAACTGTAAAATTATTCAATTTTTTTTTTTATTTTAACTGCAAGCTAATTATTTACATGTGTCTTGTTATTTAGGAGTATAAAAGAGTTTCTTCACATCATAAATAATTCAAAAGGTTGTTTTGTGTCTCCTTGTCTCTGCACCAACACAGAGCTCACCCCTGGAGAAATCATGATATCTGAATCCAAGGATTCGTGAATGCAGATGTCATAACCAGCAAAAGTGTATAATTCTTTGTCAGGTCTGTAGAGGACCCCGGGTGACCATGTACTCTGATATGCTGGTTTGAAATCATAATTCTCTGTTCAGAGTGGAAAGAGAAAGTTAAAGTGTGTGTGTCTGATACTTCCATAGAGATTCCATATACGTACATCATCACATGTTCACTGGAGATATTTTCCATTCGGTACTCACCAGAGGTTTTCAACATTTCTGTTGCTTCTTCTTGCTGCACGGTGCCATAGCTATCACAGTCATCATCACTTGTCATCTCATCATCACTTGCTGTTTCATCACCTCTCTGTGACTCCTTGTCATCACAACGTTCCCCATTCAGGTCTGCTTCTCCTTCCTGGTTCACCTCAGGTGCTGAATGTTCTTCTTGCGTATTATTTGTCAGGCACATGAGGGGAACAGTTGTCTTTAATTCAGCTCTCTTGAGGTCCTTTGTCAACACCTTATTAATGATCTCTTCATGTGTATTTTTCTTCATCTCGTATTGTTCGTCCCATTTCTCTTCTTTATTTTCTGCCACTATATCGTCTGGTGTCATTTCAATCATATTGTCATTTTTCTGTTGACTGGCTTTGTCTCTCTCGGACTTGAGTGTCTGTTGACTGGCTTTGTCTTTCTCGGCCTTGAGTGTCTGTTGACTGGATTTGTCTCTCTCAGACTTGAGTGTCTGTTGACTGGCTTTGTCTCTCTCAGCCTTGAGTGTCTCTTGACTGGTGTTGTCTCTCTCAGCCTTGAGTGTCTGTTGACTGGCTTTGTCTCTCTCGGACTTGAGTGTCTCTTGACTGGCGTTGTCTCTCTCGGCCTTGAGTGTCTGTTGACCGGATTTGTCTCTCTCAGCCTTGAGTGTCTGTTGACTGGCTTTGTTTGGTGTTGCTGACTGCTTAGATATTTCAGTCATTAAGTCGTCAGTAGTATTGTGTGCTTTGGGTGATATGATTGGGTTCAGTACATCACTTTCCATTTGATGTTTCTCATCTTCCTTTTCAATGCCACACTCTCTTTGTTTATGACCAGGGTTAGTGTGGCCATATGTGTCTGTTTTTATTTCTCCATTGCCTGTTCTCTGTCTGTTCTGTGTTCTCATTCCCTCTTCTTTGTCCTCATATTTCCTGTCTGCGTTTCTTTCCTGCTCATTATCTTTCATATCCTCACCTGACCATCTCTGCTTCTTTACTCTCTGGGGTACTTGTGTCTTTATGTCTTTCATAATGTCCTCCATGAGACGCATATTTTTCTCCTTTTTCATAGTTTGCTCTTTCTCCTCCTCATGCTCTACAATCTCTATCTGTTGGCCGATATCTTCTGCTACATCTTCAATCTGCATCATTTGACTAAAATCTTCTGGTATCAGTTCGGACTGCATTGTTTGGCCATTATGTTCCTGTTCCTCCTTTGCAGTGGCCATGTATATTCTTATCTCATCTTTTTCTTCCAGCACAGTGGTATCGAAGGCCTCCTCAAAGCGCTCAATGAAACCCAAGTCTGACTGGTAACGAATCTTATTGGACCAAACAAGGGTTGTTCCTGGTTGGCAGAAATGACGCATGGTGATCAACAGTTCGTCCAGGTAGTCATGGTGATAGACTACATCTGCAGCTAGCACATAGTCATAATGGTGAGTAGAGTGGGGAAAGTTGGTTTCCAACTCTTGACCCCAGGAGAGAGCCGCTACTTGGGCTGGGTGTCTGCAGCGCCACCTGGTGTTCCGTGCCAGATTGGATCTCAGATTCCCCAGAATCTCTGGCAGGTCAGTAGCTGTGACCTTGGCACCTGTGGAGCATTAACACAGCTTAATCTCTCTATAAAATTACATTAGAGTGTCCTTTCATCTTACAAATCCCTGATGTGTAGTATTCATACTAACCATGAAGAGAAGCCACAATTGATACCAGCCCAGTTCCTGCTCCAATCTCAATGGCTGATTTATCAAGTAGATTGATCTGCTGTCGGCCTCCCGGTGTTTCCAGGTACTTACACAGAGCAACTGCCTGCGGGTAACAAATATCATTACATTTACAGTTATCTGAGTAAGTTCATTTAGAAATAGCCTTTTTTCCTGTAAAAGAGGAATCTTTAAAGGCGAAATCTGGTGTGATTTAATTACATAGCCCTATGGTTTGAGGTCATTGTGTGCTGTCTGTTGGAAAAAGAACCAGAAAATTTGATACAACATAGACAGAATTCCAAACCAGAATGTTAACTGACTTGTGTACAGGAAATGAAACTGAAAGTGAATTTCTGTGCCCCATTCAGTTAGTGTTAGCTGCCAGCTCACTATTCACTCTATGGTGTATCCAATTATCTCGTTCTTTTTCTTAATGACAGCACTCATTGACCTTGAATGACTGTGCTATGGATCCATTTCCACCAGATTTCCCCTTTAAGGCTCCAGCACTCACCCCTGGCCAGATCATGCCACCATAGGAATCCAAGGCTTCATAAATGCAGATCTCAGAACCAAGAAAATCATACATTTCTTTCTCTGGTCTGTAGTAGAGACTTGGTGTCCATGAACTCTTAGAGGCTGTATTTGTGTCAGGACTTTCTGTTTACATGGAGAAAAATATTCAGGTGGTTCTACATTTGAGGCCTCAGAAATAATCTATTTTGGATAAAAGCGCATTCTAAGAACCTATAAACATAAACTCTATTATTAATAAAAGGATTATCATCTTTGGAACAACAAACAAAATACTGACCAGAAGTTTTCATTGTTTCTTTTTCTTCTCCTTCTCCTCCTTTCTTCTCCTGGCTGTCTTCTACATTACCATTCTCCACTTCCACTGCCTCATCCACACCATCCTCTCCAGAACTTTCCGTCACCATGCCATTCGTTACATTATGACATAAAATGCTATCTACTGTACAGTCTCCATCGCTACAAGATGTGTTTGTGTTTGATGCTAGCTTTAGCTTCTGCTTCATCTTTTCCATAGATGTCTGTTCATTAGTGTCCTTCATGGTTTTCATTTCATTCTTGACCATGCTCTCTTTTTAATGTCTTTGAACACTCTCTTTTATTTACTTCCTTTCCCTTTATTCTGGTTTTGTCCATCGTTCCTGAGGTAGCCTACCTCAGATAGCCATGTTTCTTCAGTTGCATCTGGGAATCACATTTCACTCAGCCAGACTGAATGACAGATATGATATGAAGTGAACTTACGTCACTGCATAAAAGAGTCCTCTATAGTAACTACCTTATCTTCACTTTTCTATTTGGCTTGTAGATCAGGATGGAGCCAGCCTATCAGAGCCTGGGTATGGTGGCCGGTAGCTTTCCCAAATAGACATGGTGACATGCAACAGAAGCTGCTACCACATACAGTAATTATGCTGATGAATGGCTTGGGGAAATGTTTTTTCCAGATTTTTCTTCCAGCGCTGAGGAAGGTGTGGTTTCAGCGTCCCCTGGTGTGTCTTAACAAGTTGCATCTCAAGTTCCCAAGTATCCCTTGTAGGACTTTGGCTGTAATCCGTTCATCTGGATTGGAATATTCCTGAATATTTGTCAAACAGTGTTGAAGAGACAGAGGTCTTTATAGACTTGTATGTTGCAAACTTGTTCTAGATGATTAATTACCTAAACAACTACCTACCTCTAAATAACTTAACCAGAACAATGAATTGTCTAATTTAGCTTAGTAACTATATTGATATTGATAAAGCCATAGTCTCCATGCATTTAAGGAACTAAAATAAATGCATTTATTACAATGACAATAAAGCATTTCATAAACGAAGCAGACCTATTAATATTATTCAAAATATTTCATGCACCTTTTGAAGATATATTACTTTGCAATCCTAAGTTATTTTAAATTGCTACTTGCCATAAAAGTTACGCTCTAAAGTTCCGCATATTATTTGTGTATAACTACTGTAGCCTACCTTAGATCTCCTGTCAGCATGAGCTGTCAGGGTTTCCTTTCAGCCTTAGTCCAGTCTCAGAATATATTCTACTTTCATATCCTTTCTCTTTCCTTCAATCTCTTACCAGCTACCCAGATTGTCTGTGACATGCATGTGTGCAAGTGTTAAAATGCATTATCAGACTTCATGCAAATACGGTGACAGAGTCAATATCCATCATCAAGACCCTCCCAGCATCACAGGACAGAATTGTCTATTTTTAGGAGCTGAGTAGCGAGGCTCCCAGAAACACATATGCGCACAAACAGTCCCTCTTTAATTAGGGTGCAGGGAAATGCAAGGATTTGAAAACGGGACAAAACTAGTTCTTGGAGAACACCTCCATGCACAATCATTCGAATGTAGAAAAATAGCACCTCCAATAGCGTTATTTGTATTATTAGTGATGTATTTATCATATTCTGTATGGGATTTATCCTCAGTAATAACAAAACTCTCATCATGGGTGATAATCTAATTGTTTCATGCATAGCCTATCCCAGGTTCTGTACTGTATGTTTACTGAGCATGATGTAAAGTCTCCCTTTGCAAATTATTCATTATTTCCAACAAAACATTGAAGTTGTGAAACCCTTTCTTCCTCTGAATCTCTCGATATTGTCGAGATTCCAGATGTTAGATCTTAGTGGGTCTTGATTTCAGTAAGCCAAGCCATCTTTGAGTTGATCTGCACATATCACCCTGAACTGAAAGATGAACCCACCATAATTTACCTGTTTGATTGAAAATGTCAAAGTATTTTATGGAGTTCATGATACCATGCACCAAAGTCAGTGTGCTCGGTGTCAAAGCAATCATCCCTGCCCAGTTTCAATCAATCAGAACATTGTTGCCTATATTGTTGTAACAGATATGTACATTTTATGATAATTTGTTGTGTGTGTGTGTGTGTGTGTGAGTGTGTCTGAGTCAGTCATTTGTGTGTGTGTGTGTGTGTGTGTGTGTGTGTGTGTGTGTGTTTATGTGTGTTTCTTGACATGTAATCCATTCCTTTTTGAGGCTGATGGTGTCAATATCACCTTAATGTCTCTACCAAGACAGGACACATTACCAAACTTGACTGCACAGCCAAGTCCAGACATACTTCCATCTGCACAGGTTATTAAATCATTCTCTCTCATGGTTTGAGATATGACATACAGCCCTATGCTATTTCCTCCAAATAAACTAAACTCTCATTTGACCTAGATAACATCTGACTCCGACTAAGCAGAGTCATTTGCCATATGGGAGGGAACCTAATATGCTGTCTGATGATGTTTTGTAATATTAGTCTTTTTCCTCATGTTGTTTTAGTCAACATTTGTGGTGTGTGTGTGTGTGTGTGTGTGTGTGTGTGTGTGTGCAGTATGTGTGTGATACACCTTTCACTTTGTTTTACACTTATCTATCTGTTTACATTTGGATGCATTTCAGGAAGCTCTAGGGGCAGAGAGGGCCAGGGCAGATCACAGTGTAATCCTTTTGGATGAAGGAAAAATATGCTATTTTGGATCTATGAGGGTGTGCCCTATATTTGCTGGCACCTTTAAGCTGGGTTCACATACATCGCTTCTCTTTACTCGCTTCTCGCTTACTCGCCCAAAAGTTAAATTAATTTGAACTCAATATCGGCGATATCGCATCGCTTGTACTCTTCTCGCCTGTCCAGGCGTTCCATCGCTGGAACACATAAACATTCTATTAACTGATATCTGATAGTAGCGAGTGGCGACGTGTGTGGCTGCGGCTGGGCTTGCCACATCCATACCATGCACTGAATGATCACATTTAAAGCCATTGAGCCAGAAGGAACTGAATCCTGTTGTGTTTGGCCATAAGGTAACAAAAGAAGCCGGCACTGTGTGCCCAGAGATACAGTATATAGAATCCTAGTCAAACTTGATGGGCAATGGGGTATCTAGGATTCTATATCTATGGGTATGCCCATGCAGCTCATGAAATTATGAGCTCCTAATTTGTGTCATCATCATCATCCATTCATGAATGCAGCATCATCACTGAAGAAGGGTTCCCATAGGCTACTCTACTGTAGTGGTGTGGGTGGGCAAAATGACCAAATATCCAACATGAGGTGTTGAAAAGCGTTGAAAAAGTTTAATCTAAGACAAGAAATCTGGACACCGTACATCACTGTGTAATATACACACTGTACTTGCGATCACTCTAAGCCCAAGGATGAGATATAAAGTAGCCTATGTGTATTTATTTGTCCTTAGACCTTAGGCAGTAAACATTTTCATTCTCATTTTATTGCATTCGATGACACAAGCCTGTTATAAACATGACATGTCATGTATCATGAGCATTCATTGCACTTTCATTCATGCTTATGACTTGTCATTGAGTGTCATTCGGTTTTGTAATGTCTGCATTTACCCCATGAAGTGTCATTAAGTTCATTATAAGACTCATGTTGTGTTCATTACAGACTCATGTCACCCTACAGTATGTAGACTCCTTCAAATAAAATGTTACCCATTGCTGGTTTGATTATACCGAGAGGAAGATGTTTTCTTAGTGCATTCTTTTAAAATGTAATTGTGGCTGTCTGTCTCAACATTATAGAAATGATAGGCATAGTAAATACATAGGCTACACAACACAACCAAAAATGTTATTTCACAGAGGAAAGGTTTCTGTGTAGAAACATTCACTGGACACTCCATATTTATGACTTGACTATCATATAATGTTGTGGATCAATATTCTGGAGTTATCATGTTGCTCTGTGAAATATGGACAAATTTGTAGTTTTGATGGTAATACTGACTGGACTTTTCTTGCATGACCCCTGGCAGTTAAGTCAGCCCCTTAAGCCAGGGATCTGCCCAAGGTTTCTTCCTTGAAATATCTAGCACAAGGGAGTTTCCCTTGTCCTTGTTGCTCTTGGGAGCTCCATGTTAATGTCTGTAAAGCGCCACAAAACAATTATGTTGTAAAATGGCTGTGTATAAATAATTATATTTATTTAAAGATAGCAATCTCTGATTGACACATATGAAATACACCAAGGGGTTCATATGTAGTGAGTCCTAAGTCCTTGTTACCCACGGGTCTAATTAGGTTGTGTCTCTGGCTTTTGGTGAGTAAGGGACTTTCCTGGTGGCGCAGTACAGTTTGATCTTCAGGCTGGGCAGGTCATAGAGCTCCTCGATGTGGAAGAGCTTCTGGAAACGGTCCACAAAGCTATTCTCCCGGTCCAGACGGAACCGCATGGCCCACAAGATCACTGTGTCGTCCTTGCACAGGTGGTCAAACGTCTCCATGAGTTCGTTCAGGAATGGATGTGCGTAGACTACGTCAGCTGCCATGATGTAGTCAAAATGAGTGGAGGTGCGGGGAAAATTTTCTTCCAGATCTTTTCCCCAGCTTAGCTCAGTCACATGTGGTGGGTGGCGACAGCGGTCCCTCGTATTGCGGTTAACGTTGTACCGAAGGTTCCCTAAGATCTCTGGCAGGTCTGTGGATATCACCTTGGCACCTTATTTAAGGGGAGAAAGACAAAATTGCAAAGTTGTATTTAATACAGCATACAGCACACAGCATATACAAACATGAGTGAGTGTGTGTGTGTGTGTGTGTGTGTGTGTGTGTGTGTGTGTGTGTAAAACAAAACAATAACTGTCTGTAGAAAGATCAGTTCAAATAACCCAGACTCGTTTGCTGATTACTGATTAGGCTACTAATTATATTCCAATACACAAAAGAAAATATGCTTGAAATATACACTCACTCCCCACTTTATTAAGTACACCTGTCCAACTGCTTGTTAAACACAAATTCCGAATCACATGCCAGCAACTCAATGCATTTAGGCATGTAGACATGGTCAAGACGATCTGCTGCAGTTCAAACCGAGCATCAGAATGGGG
>JASCQY010000078.1:158357-169090 GCA_030264315.1 Sardinella tawilis | reverse complement strand
CACACACACACACACACACACACACACACACACACACACACACACACACACACAAACACACACACACACACACACAGGCACACACACACATACACAAAAATGGGCTCATGCACCCTCACTGTATCTTTCATAATGAATATCTCTGTTTAAACTCTCGTCCACTTTGGGGACTTTGTTGAGTATTGAGTAGCAACACCAAAACCAGGTCACAATTCTTTGGATCAGGTCACAATTCTTTGTGCTGGGCGTCATCAGCTTATGTCTTGGCTACATTTTGATTTTATAGGACAATTCTGTCCATAACTATGGGCTTATGTTTAAATCTAATTGCTATGTAATTTATTAGATATAATACCAGATATAATGATCACATTTGTTAATTGGTAATTCACTGTTTTGTTCCTTTAGGTGACCAGACCCCTAAGCTATACCAAGAGGCAGTTTGATGTGGAAGAAGAGGATGTTGACAAACTAGCCCTGCGGTGAGTTGAGTGCATGTTTTCCTTGGGTTCTGTTTCGCTTGTTTTTGTTTGCTTTTGTTTTGATTTGGATTTTGAGGACTTCTTGCAAAAAAAATACATTTGATAATTAACCTGCTGAATGACACATTTACAGAAGCATTGATTAATCTGTGCTGTCCAAATGATTGCACAGATGAAACCTCAGTGACAGTGACATGAGGTGTCATAAAATGGCTCTTGAGATTGAGGATTGATGCAGAGTGTGTATACCATATGTGTGTGTGTGTGTGTGTGTGTGTGTGTGTGTGTGTGTGTGTGTGTGTGTGTGTATGTGTCAGGGTGGACCTGTGGAACGCCAGTAACCTGAAGTTTGGAGATGAGTTCCTCGGAGGGGTACGAGTGCCACTAAAGGTACTGGGCCAGGCAGGAGTCCATGACGCATGGTGAGTGCTGTGGTGTGTCAGAACTGGATACTGCATATGTCAATAAGGGCCATTTTATGGTCCCGGGGACTGCTCAGTTTGACTCGAGAGATTACAGTATGACGCAAAAGAGGCCCAGTTTCTGTTTGCTAGGGTGTTGCAGAACGTGTTGCTTTCATTGAAGAAATTTGGATATCAGCTGAAAATTTGCATATCAGCTCAAGTTCTGCTGTCGTTTGAGTTCCTGGGGTTTCCGTTGTGTGTTGCTTTGGCTGTTTAAATAAGCCAAGAAAGTAAAGTGAAGTTGACTAATATTCAGCAGGTCACCTGATTTTCAGTCGAGCAATGTAATGGCTTCTTCACTACACTTGCATTTATATTCGTTTTCGCGTTTAGATGTAACATCATTGTACATGTGTGCAAGTTGCTATAGAAACTACAGTATATGTACTATTGTATTTGACATTTTGTTGCTAGCACACAACTATAAAAGTCTACAGTTCTGTGAAATCTATCAACATATGTCAATTCTTTGGACAGTTGTAGCTTGGACCATAAAATGTGTGTGTATGTTCCGAAGTGTATTTCAAGTAGCTACATGATTTAGTAACGAATGTGTGAAAAGTTGACCCAGAGCAAATGAAAAGCTTTCATCAAACTGAATAAAGTAAAAAAGTTTACCACTTAGTGTAAGTTAACTCACCCACTTTCTGTATGTCACTAACCTACTTACTCAGAAACGTCCTCTGAGTGGCTGTTTGACTGTTTTCTGAATCATCTCTCTTAGGTACTTTCTGCAACCAAGGGACAATGGCAATAAATCAGTGAAGGCAGATGACTTGGGTTCCCTGAGGCTAAACATAGTTTACACAGAGGACCACGTCTTCTCCTCCGAGCACTATAGCCCTCTCCGCGACCTGCTGCTGCACTCCGCTTCTGTTGAGGTATATATGGACAGAAATACAACAAAAGAGAAGGGATTGCTTCACTGGTATGGGTCACAGATACTGTAGGTCAAATCCAGTAAACAGGGCGCTCATCAAGAATGGGCCTCCAACGTATCAGTGAAAAAATAGATACATTTGAGGCACTCCCGTAAATAAATTTGAAAAAGCCTTTTGAAAAATTGAATAAGCCTATTCAATACTGGCTACATGCCTACACATTTCAACAATCTTTTGTGCTCCTCAGGACATGATATATGTCTATGTTTGGCTCAAGTGGAGTTTCTTTGAGCATTAGTTGACTTATGTATCTACAGTATGTCATCTGCAAATGTATGTATTATATGTATACGCATAGACTGTTTCAGAACTCCTGTGCTAACTGCATGCTAGGCTACATACTGCTTGTAAGGTAATCTTGACTCAAAAGTATTTTTTTTCAGTTCAGGAAATGAGGGTATAGCGAGTATGGGGGTATTCATAATTTGGAAGTATTAGAGTATTTATACTATATATCCTTAGGAGGATTAGTATTACATACTGTACATAGTACAAGTAGATACTATATCTCCTGGCTGTAGCCTGTGTTAGTGAATTGGAGTATTAATACTACACAGTGTCTCTTTGTCGTAGCCTGTGACAGTGAATTTGAGTATTAATACTACACACTATGCCTCCTTGTTGTTGCCCATGACAGTGAATTTGAGTATTAATACTACATACTATGTGTCCGTGTTGTAGCCTGTGTCAGCGTCGGCGGCACATATCCTTGGTGAGGTGTGCCGGGAGAAGCAGGAGGCAGCTGTCCCCTTAGTGCGGCTTTTCCTGCACTCGGGAAATATCGTGCCTTTCGTCAGTGCCATCGCTCATGCCGAGGTCAACCGGACACAGTGAGTCTCAAATTCCCACCAAAACCCATTTTACTACTACTACTACTACTACTACTACTACTACTACTACTACTACTACTGCTACTACTACTACTACTACTGCTACTACTACTACTACTGCTACTGCTACTACTACTACTACTACTACTACTACTACTACTGCTACTACTACTACTACTACTACTACTGCTACTACTACTACTACTACTGCTACTACTGATACTACTACTACTACTACTACTGCTACTACTACTACTACTACTGCTACTGCTGCTACTACTGCTGCTAGTACTTCTACTACTGCTGCTAGTACTTCTACTACTTCTAAGTACAACTGCTACTTAAAAAATTTCTAGAGCGCTTTTCAAGACACCCAAAGCACTTACAGTACAGTGTAAGAGGGACCATACTAACCATGGCAGCCGTTATGTGCCAGAATACTCCCACACACCGTACATTTCTAATGTTCATGAAAGCTGTCTGCCGCCCTTGTACTTTTGAACCGTAATTCACAGATTATGATCTGAGGCTTCCGTTTTACATGGAGAGGTGGACTAATACAATTTAACCACTGGATGGCGGTTATGTTTGTGGCCAATTTGCATGAGATAAGACATCGTGATATAAATGAGAGAAATTTGAGTCACACTCAAAAAAGAAAATTAAGGCTAAAGGGTGATTATTGTCAATGTCATAACTCATATAGTGGTTATGAAGTTCATTATTTATGTCTATATGTATTGTATCTGACAGATGCTTTTGTCTTCAGTGATTTCTAATGAAGTTTCATATGAAGAAAGATAGGTTGTACATGTATATTCATAGCACATATTTCATCTGTGAAATTTTCTGATAACTTTCAGCACAGCAGTTCTCCATACTTGTATCCTTGGGTTAGACTAAAACAGGGTTCTTTACATGCTGTGTTTTAAAGAAAGTAAAAGGAGCTTGATTCAGCAGAGAAGGGAGCACAAAGTCTGCATAATGAACCAAAGTGCACTTTTGGACGGAGCTAGAGTCATTGAGAAATCTGTAGCAATATCATTACCCTACGTTCCCATGAAAACTAATCCCCTCCAAATAGGGATTTACCTGTGATGGATTAGATGTCTAGTCTACAAGTGAATAAATATGAGTTAACTCATTGTGCTGCCACTGCTGGTCATGTGTTCATGCTGTTGTAGGGATCCCAACACCATCTTCAGAGGGAACTCACTCACGTCCAAATGCATCGATGAAACCATGAAACTAGCAGGGATGCACTATTTGCAGGTCACATTGAAACCTATAATTGATGAGGTGAGATAATACTTCAGATATGGTGTTACAGATTATTCTTTATTTAAGGTATTTGTTTGTCGATTTAAAGGAGTTGAAAAAAAAAAACGAAGCCCTGTTGTCTGAGGCTGCCGAGTGCAGTCAATAGGTATCAGAACAACAGCAGTAGGTACAATGTAGACCGAATTTGCAAACTGCCCGTTACCGCTAACTGATTAGGGCATGTCTTTTTCGTTTTCATATGCCCTAATCAGTTAGTGGTAGCGGCCAGCTTGTGAATTCGGTCTACGTTGTACCTGAGAGAACTGCTGTCATTCTGATACCTATCGACAGCACTTGGCAGCCTCAGACAACAGGGCTTCGGTTTGATTCACTCCGCATAACTCATTTAAAGGAGAAATTCAGTGTGAATCAGCAGTGAACACTAACTGAATGGGAAACTCATTTTCAATTTCCTTCTCCTATGTCCCATTCAGTTCATGTTAGCTGCTGCCTTGCCATTCGGTCTATGTTATATCAAATTTTCTTGTTCTTTTTCTTACGGACTGCACTCGGTGACCCCAACCAATAGGATTATGAATTAAATCACACTGGATTACTCCTTTAAACAGTCTACACAGTTCAACAAAGCCAAATAAAAACAATTGACAAACCAGAAGTATTGACAGTAATATATTGACAAACCAAAATTATTGACCATACAGTAGGTCAGGTTTGTATAGTTGTTCAAATGCTTAATTTTTATATTTCATGACAAACTCTTCTTGTGTTTGACCGACATGCAGATCTGCATAGACCATAAACCCTGTGAGATAGACCCAGTGAAACTGAAGGAATCAGAGAACCTGGAGACCAACAGAGTGAGTGTGCATGAGTGTGTTTCCTTTTAATTAAGAATTACGGAACTTCATTCAAAGATGCTCATGCTAAGATAAAGCATGAGAAGAAGTGTGCAAAGATCTGTCTGAGTCACTGAATAGCCTCTGCAGTGTTCTGTTGAGCTGGTCCATCTTGTTTTCTTCAGTGTGTGGATATGAGAGATAGGCACAGAGCAGATTCAGTTAAGATAACTCTAACTGCCAATGAAAAGTCTGGTTTAAACCAAGTGTAGTTTAAATAATAAAGCATCCTCTCTTGTTCATTTCAATGATTCAGTCCATTTACACCATTTAGTCCTGTGAGGGATTTGGCAATGCACTGCACATATGCTTACAAATACAATTCCTTTTCCAGACAGTTCTAGAACACTCATATGGTAAGTGTGTAGGGGCACAGAACCATGAGCTAAAGCTAAGCTAAGAAAACAATTTTAATTCAGTAATTCTGACTAATTTACTCAGTCACAAGTCAGTGTCCACAAGCCCACACACGGACATGCTGTTGGTTTGTCAGTGCAGTGGTTGGGTGTGTACTTGCACAAATGAGGAAGTTCTCTATTGAATGAATTCCTTCGGAGCCACAGCATGTCCGCGGTGCATCTAGACCACAGAGACAGACAACAACCAACTGTCATTTAAAATCAGCCTCTACGGTGCAAGTCATGCGCATAACCATGTGCAGGTTGCACTAATTCTGCATTCGCTCTTTTCTATGCAGAAATATTAACTGTGGTTGTTGATCAACATTCAACTTAAAAGCCCATCATGCATCTCTTGCACTGAACCATTCTCTACATGGTTGTTAATTTTCATGGGCTACCTCATTAAAACAATTCATTCTGCAACAGTGAACAAAGTAGTATCGTTGTATTTTCATTGTATAAGTAACCATTGTATACCTCTGCCATGATGATATTACACAAAGCTTTGTGCGTTTGTGTTTGTGTTTGTGTTTGTGTTTGTGTTTGTGTCCGCGTGTACAGTACTGTACTGTATGTGTGATAATTAATGACGTTCCAACATTCTTCATCCCCTGTGTGTTCCTCAGGAGAATCTGCGGCAGTATGTGGATCGCATCTTTAATGTCATCACCACTTCTGGAGTGCGCTGTCCAACTGTCATGTGTGACATCTTTTTCTCACTGCGGGAATCGGCTGCCACCCGTTTTGAAGGTAACATCCGTGTAGCTGGATCATCAGAATATAGAGGCACTGAGGCAAGAGGATGAAGAGGCAGGATGCAATTCACACACACAACCATCACTGAGGGTTAGAGAACAGGGATGGAAACCACCAGTTCTCTTAATAGCGATTCTCTCTGTGCATTCACACCGTCCTGCATGATTCTACAATTAATCTCTTTGGAATTGATTTCACAAACTCCTTACTGTAGATTTGTAATCTTTTGGGCTAGGGTTAAAGGAAGAACCCAATCTAAACCCGCATTCATTGTCCATGTCAGATTCTTCATTTTCCTTCATGTAGTGTCAGAATGGACTTGAATGGGAAAAATGGAAAAGGTTGTGTGTTGATTAAGCTCTCGGACGATTTTTTTTTTCAGACATATTGTTCAGTTCTTGTTCAGCAAAGCTAATAGACTCGGCAGATCATTCAACCATTTATGTACAACACTTTCGACAGTGATTTCCTTTTAAAATATGATTTGCAAAGTTTAACGCTGCTCTTTGTGTCATTTCCTTGTCAAAAAGGACCATGCAGTGCAAAAGGAGTACTCTGTCACTGTTAAATGCTCAGTGCATAATAGATCTCAGTATTCTCCTGCAGTGCGGTGTAAATAGCCCAGGCTGTCAGGCTGACCCCCGTCATAAAATGTGCTTCTTGCAGCTTCTGTTCCTGTTTACATTGGATCCAAAGTTGACCTCCTATGCCAGTCCATACTGCACACACCTCTGTGAAATTCTTACATTTCTTCCCTGTCTCTCATCAAATTCTCTAAAAAAAAAACTATAACCTTGTAGAGTTGGCCTTTTTTTGCTATGAAGCATGCAGCAATGTTAAAAGCTTTGGACAAAAATGCTTCGCTGAGTACATAACAATACAAGTTCTTAAAAGACCTCTCAAGTATGACAACTATATTAGCTAAAATTCTCAGAAGATCACTACAGGTCCCATTCAGTAAAGATATCATCAAAGCAATCTGACCTAAATCACTTGTGGGCACCTGGGTATTACTATGCTTTAGGAGAGGGATGTTAGTCCCACCATTACACGAACATCTGAATAATCTCTCATAACACTTTAATGCACATTGTGCAGTAAAACCCATACCTTCATTCATCACAAATAGTATAGTATGTTAAGAAAACAAAGATTTTTTTGCATCATACAATCAAGATACTCCCACAAGTGTTAATGGTAGGTAGTAGGGATGGGAATCTTCATCATCGAAGCGCTGCGATGCGCATCTCGATACACTGCCACCAATTCGATACATTCAATGATTCATGTAATTACCAGTGATAAGATACGATATGATTATCCCTACTGTCATACAGTGCGATACCGTACAATTTAATTTTAACACAATGCGATGCAGTGCGATTTGATATGATGCGATTAAGCATTTCACCTTTATTGGTAACTGTGAGACCACTGTTTTGTGGTTATATGTAAACATTACTGCTGTACACATTTGCAAAATGAAGCAAGTTACACAACTGCTTGTTTATGCTCTACTCCTGTCAATTGCTATGTTGTATGTTTTTCTGCCATCTGGTGGCCATTGTGCCACATTGCAATTCCTAAACTTTCCAGATTAGCCTTTGAGTGTGGTTGAATATCCTTAAAAGTAGATATTTGGAGAAGTACACTATTAGAAATTTATTTGTATGAAAAGTACACTCTTAATTGTAATTATTATCAAATTTATTATCAATGTATTCTTGATATCACACTACCACTCTGTTGAGATGATGGTATTTGCTACTCATGTTGTTTTTTAATCAATTTGATCAGAAGTTGTGAATTTGTGAAGCCCAGACTAGTTAATATAAACTAAATCAAATACTCTGAATAAAGCACATATAATTTGCATGTACTGTAGACTCTGCATCATGAAATGTCTAGTAACTGTGTCTGTTCATGTTTGTGCAGTTGACCAGGACGTCAGATACACAGCTGTTAGCAGTTTCATCTTCCTACGGTTCTTTGCTCCAGCAATCCTCTCCCCCAACCTGTTCCATCTACGACCACACCATCCGGTACTGCAGGAACCATTCATGATCATTTTAGTTCATATAGAAAATATCTGCTTGTTTGTTTATCTGCTTATTCGTTATTTGTTCCTTTGATTTCTGTGTGGATCTGTGTTGTACTTGTGCACCAGGATGTCACAGCCAGAAAGCTCTCCACTGCTTGGTGCACTGAGTGGCTCAACCCCAATGACCCCCCCCCCACACACACACACACACCCCTATGTCCTAAATCCTCAAAGTCTTAACTGGCAAAGACAAACCAGAGAATCATGAAGGCGATTGATGCGGGATTGACCTGTAGTGAAGTGTAGCGCCATTCTGAGCTTGATCAGTCGTTAAAAATGGTGTTGTGGTCATGTTGTATGCATGGTGTTGGGCTGTGAACTCAAAAGATGTTTAAACTTGACGCAGCTTTGGTCAATGTAGTCAAGCTCTCTAAGGGGTAATCGACTCGTCATGGTGAAAATACCCTGTTTCTGATCTGAATCAATCCATAGCTCTGTGGTTTTAGGTCACTGAGGGCTGTTGGTAGGGAAAAGTAAAGCAAGAACATTTGAAACATAGACTGAATAGTGAACTAGCAGCTAACACTAACCGAATTCAATTTCAGTTGAATTTTTCTATGCTAATGTTAGCTGCCAGTTTGCTATTTGGTCTGTGCTGCATGGTATTTTCTTGTTCTTTTCCCTGCCAACAGCACTCAGTGTCCTTGAACAACAGGGTTTGATTCAGGGTTTGATTCCCCTTTAACACCTTTAATCTTCCTACTCTGTATACCCCCAGGATCCCTACACGTCCCGCACCCTCACCCTTATCTCCAAAACCATCCAGACGCTGGGGAGCCTCGCCAAATCCAAATCTGTAAGTCCTCATCGCTTCAAAGCACTATTGTCATAACACATCCTAACATGTGTCTCACGTGCAGTGCACTGCAGGCCTGTATTATCACCACCATAATGTCACACTAGGTGCACATTTGAGTGTCTCCCTGTGTTTATATGTTAGTCACTGTCTGTCCCTATCTCTGTTTTCCAGGCCAACTTCAAAGAACCATACATGGCTGCATTTTATGACTACTTCAATGAGCAGAAATATGCAGACGCTGTGAAAAATGTCAGATTCTTTTCCTTCTTTCTTCTTAGAGCTTTATGTTTACTGAAATGTTACATTACAGAATTGAATACATTCTGTATGTCACGTAGGGTCTGGTGGGGCAGGGGTGACACCGATATGTGTGTGCAGGTCTTAAAGGAATTATCCGGAGTGAGTCAACACGTAGCTCTGTTGTTTCAAGTGCTATCGATAGGTATGAGAACGACAGATTTTCATGCACGGTAGACTGAATAGCGAAATGGCAGCCAACACTAACTGATGAGGGCATGTCAGTTTTGTTTTGACATGCCCCTATCTGTTAGCGTTAGGGGCCAGTTTGCAAATTCGGTCTACGTTGTACCTACTGCTGTCGTTCTGATACCTATCGACAGCACTCGACAGCCTCAGACAACAGGGCTACGGGTCGATTCACTCCGGATAAGCCTTTAAATGTGGTATAGGGAGAGCAACATGACAAAAAAAATGAATGAATTTCTGTTTTTCTTTCCTTTTCAGTTTTTGGATTTAATCTCCTCATCTGGACGGTGGGACCAGAGAAGTATAGAGACTCCAATCATGCTGAAAGAGGGGTATGCAGGCCTTGGAATGATCAATAGCTAAATGATTGATACATAATCAATGACTGATTGAAACCCCACAGCACATGCCCAGCTGTTAGCACTGAGAGATCTTCTCTGTGTATTGAGTGTTTAGTGGGATGTTAGACACAAAGTAGATTTTTTTTCTCTCCAGGATATAACAGGAAGTCTGATTATATGCAGTTTCCAGGAATAATAATTTGAAGGTGTTTTGATTTTACGGCATAAAAATGCTAATCTGAAATCACCTCCCAATGTAGAGATATACAGTAAGTGTTCATTGATTAGTGTGTTGAGGGCATGTGTAGTATGTTCGGGAACAAGTTTGCTTGTCAAGTTAAGTTGAAGTCAGATTTTGGTTGTGTTCTGAATGTAGCATCACATGGTGTTGATCTCTTTATTTCCCTCCTGGGTAAAGGAGTGTTAAGCTCACAGTTAAGAGAATTGATGGAAAGGGTTCCTGCAGGTAAGAACTACATCACTGGTTAGCCCTGTTACTCTGTCCTCGGACAGTTGAATCCTGTGACCTCTGTGTGACCCCTATGTGAACCTTCCATGGAGGTATTGCATAAAGCTCTATTACATAGAGCTGGGGAGAGGGAGGGAAACATCCTGTCCCACTCATTTCAATGTGCGATGCTAGGCTAGCTACTGTGCCGCCGTCTTTAAGAATGGTGTCCAGCATGTGTTCACTTCTGCCCTCATTTCCACAAACACACCAATTAGGATGTGTTCCTCTGCAGGAAAACGACAGCAAACCACAACATTTACATTCTATGAGTCAGGCGGTAACTTGACTGATTTCTAGAAATGCAGGTTTAAAGGGATACGCCGGCGCGTCCAAATCTAACATTCCAGTGGAAGCAGTGGTCGAGTAGAAGGAGCTGACAAAAAATTAGCCGAAACCATGCTACCCGACCGGAGTTATAGCGATTTTAGCGAAGCAGCAAAATAG
>JASCQY010000078.1:135612-153158 GCA_030264315.1 Sardinella tawilis | reverse complement strand
CCCCCCCCCCCCCCCCCCCCAAAAAAAGACAAAAAAAAAAAAAAAAAAAAACGTTCACTTGTCCCCTCTATTGAATGTTGCATGTCACATTTCCAGCTGATCCGCATGTACATCACTCTCCCAACTCTAAAATTTTAATCACGTTTTCCCACCCTCCTTCTCCCTCTCCCTCCCCTCTCCTCTCCTCCCTGGGCTTCCTCCATCCCTCCTCTACCTGTACTCTATTGCTTCCTGTTTTCCTGCAGATGTTCCAGGTCATTCAGCCGGAGCGGGCTCTCTATATCCAGGCTAACAACTGCGTGGAGGCCAGGGACTGGATAGACATCCTCACCAAGGTCAGCCAGTGCAACCGCAAGCGTCTGAGCACCTATCACCCGTCTGCCTACCTCAACGGACACTGGCTCTGTTGCAAGCTCTCTGCGGACTCTGCACCAGGATGTACACCTTGTACTGGGTCAGTCGCAGCTGTTTTATGTCACAGTTTGACTTGCCATAATAGGACAGGGAAAGTAATGTTACATTCAGGTCCAGGTTTAGATTCAGCTTTTCTGATGCTTGTCAATAATACATTTGGGCTCCTATGTTTTACATACAACAATTTATAAATCATTAACAGGAATCATTTATGTAATGCACTTTCTTAAATGATTATTAAATGATGTGTGTTTGTTTGTTTGTGGTGTTTGTCTGACAGAGGGCTTCCTGCTAATATCCAGTTGGATGTGGATGGAGACAGAGAATCTGAGAGGATCTACACTCTCTTCAGCTCCTACATGTCCAAACTGGTCAAAATGCAAGGTTGGTCACAGGGGCCTTGAAACGTCTGGATTTGCTCTCATTTTTAATCCCATCTCGTAGTGTTAGTAGTACCTTCTTGGCATAAGAAGATGGACTTGAAGATACTTTGAAAAATAGTATAAATCTAAAATACTGAAATATTTTGTCCTGGACTTGTTGGTGAATACATACACATCTTCCAGTTATATGTACAATAGTTGATTTACAAAATTAGGAATCACTTATCTTAATATCTTATACAGTACCTACTTCTCAGTTTCTTAATTCAAATCTCTGAGGATATATACAGTCAATGATTTGTGTACCTTCCGTTCAACATGATTCTCCACTCTGAAACAAAAGTCAGGAATAATAAAATGGATCTTTTGCTTGCAAGAAAAATAAATTCACAACAGGCGTGTGAGCTGCGTTCAATGCTGCATAGCGCAGCGTACAAAGGGTTTTTTGTTTTTCGATTTTTGTTTTAGAGTTGAAAATCCAATGAACGGAAGGTCCATGGACCGTCAACATACACTACATTCATGCTTTTTGTCTCTGTCTCTCTGACATGTTTGGTCCCTCAGAGGCGTGTGGGAGCAAGTCGGTGTATGACGGGCCAGAGCTGGAGGAATACTCCAGCTTTGTCATTGATGACCCCCAGGAGACGTACAAGACCCTGAAGCTGATTGTAGCAGCTGTGCAGACCCTGGAGCACCAGCACACCCAGTACAGGAGGGACAAGTTCAGGAAGACCAAATATGGAAGCCAGTGAGTGGCTCTATACTCTGTTTGTTAGTAGTGCATTCGTATGTAGTACTGCCATCAAGTCATACTGTAAAAGACTTTAAGTAAAGAATGGCAACATCACTCCTGAACAACAGCTGAATAAGGACCCCCCCCCCCCCTTAAAGTGGGAGCTTTTTGGCATAACGAACACTTGTTTGAGGTTCAAAGATGTCATTTCACTTCATTGTGTATTTTCATTAGATTTATAAGTGCAAGTGATTGTGATGTTGAACAGTTCTTCCAAGCATACTTTTGTGTAGCTATTTAATATTAGCTTTCTGGAAAGCTAGCCAACAGACATAATGTAATTTTTTTTCGATTCAGAAGTGGCTTTTGAAGTTGGAAACTTGCCTGTTCAGTTTGTTCGAATAAACATTTATTGTAGGCCTTCAAGTTATACAAGAGTATATTTTGAGTACAACACTTGTGGCAATGTTTTTTCCAGTAAAGATCCTAAACGTCTTTCAATTTATATTTATATTAAAAGTGTGTAGACACAATGGATAGCATTGTTTTTGACATAGGTGTTTTCTGTTGACAGGGAGCATCCAATTGGTGACAAGGGTTTTCAATGCTACATCCGGCAGCAGTCAGAGAGCTCCACTTACTCAATCTGATCCCCATCTGGTGATGAATAACACATCATTTTCCTGCAGCTACATGGATCGAAATCGCTATCTGTGAAACAGTAAGAGCGGAAAAAAACAAAGAACTCATTGATGTGTTGATGTGAAAAAATGAAACTAATCAAAGTAACGTGTCAAACTCCACGCACTTTAAACAGCATCATGACTCCAGAAAACAAAACAAGGACAAATCTTTTTTATTGTATGCAATACTCAGTTTGCCATGTCATTGGGTACAACAATGCATTTTAGCGCATCGCCAGTACTCTGGGTTAAGACACTTTCAGAATATGAAAGCATTCCTGTAAATTTCTGGGCTATGTTTCCCAACATTTTTAATGGTATATCATTTGTAGGTCATACTTTAAACTGTACCTGAAAGTTTCAATGTGTTTTCCAAAATCTTCTTTGCTTGGCATATCTTCAGTAAGAGAACCCTACGGAAGGTTGGTCTGGACCACCCCTAGCTGTACTGTACCTCAACACACATTTTGATCAATATTCTACAACATAGAAATGTTTTGAAGATGTTTGGGGCATTTGCATCCTTGTGAAAGGTAAATCCAGGGTATGTGTTGCATTACCGTCTGTGCTTTATTGAATGAGAAGAAAAATACATTGTTATAAGTTAGTTATTAATGATAAATCCCTTGCTGAATACAAATAATTTGTAAAATATAAGTAAGACCTAATCTACAACTGCCCTCTCACACATGGTAATGTTTTAAAATTATTATTTTTTTGACTATGCATTGTATTTTGTGCCAGTGGGCTTTTCAGTCATCATGGTCATCTGTGTGTGAATGACAACAGTCTTTTGTAGAAACATGGATTCAACCCCTGAAGGGACAACTGGTATCTCCCTAAGCAAGTCTTAGGACATTGTTTGGAAAACAGGCGGAGTAGAAAAGTGTATAGAGAACTCTCAACAATTTTTGGCATCACTAGTAAAAACAAAAAGAGGATGTGAAAATTGGCTTTTTTCAGATTTCTGTTTTAGTCCCACATTGACAACGAGGAGGGCAAAATAAAACTTAAAGGGAGTTAAATTCATTCATAGAATAAACAATGCATTGTACAGAAATAAATATTTTAACAAAAATACTACCATAATTGGCCCCCCTTGTGCTAAATTCAGGGATGCCAGATGTTGTAGTACTACTGTTCTTGGTTAGAAAAAGAAGTATTTATTTCTTTGTGATGCATTGTTCTCTCTCAGAATAAATTTGCTTTGATCCAAGCTTGGATTGTTGCCAAATAAATGAGTTTAAATGTGTTTTCAATCAACTTCATCAGGGGTGCCAACAATTGTGGAGGGCACTGTAACTTTTGTAAGGTTTGTAGCAAGTCTTAGTTTAAAAACAACTCACAGTTATGGGAAACACAGCTGTGATGGGCAGGATCAGTAGCATGGGTCCAAAACTTTGAGCCTGACATGGAGATGCTCACTTGAAGAGTTCAGATGCAAACCCCTCTTAGTTTATTTGGGATGAGTTAAGACATTATGAAATATATTTTTATCATTTTGATAAATTTTATTATCAGTCCAACTCAAATTGGATTGGTTTGGCTTGTTCTGTTTTTACTTAATAATAACATTGAAATTACTGCTTGAATAGAGATTACTTAGAAATTACTTTTAAAACAACTTATTTTTTGCACTTCACTGAAGATGGTCTTTGCATCTAAACTCTTCACTTGTTGGATGGACTTTCTTTTCTGTCATATGTGTGTGTGTGTGTGTGTGTGTGTGTGTGTGTGTGTGTGTGTGTGTGCAGTGGCCAAAACAAGCCATGCCATCTTATGCCATTTCTTTGACACAAACCTGTGAAGTGACTGATGGCTTAAAAAAGGTGGTTCTCCATGGATATGGATAGCTCAGGCAATTATTTTTCTACAGCCAACTTCCTGGGGTTTAAAGTGTGTGTGTGTGTGTGTGTGTGTGTGTGTGTGTGTGTGTGTGTGTGTGTGTGTGTGTTTTCTAAGTCCTGTACTTGTTTTGTTCTTGTGTGCAATCATGTTTTAAGCAATGCATTTTCTTATCTTTGTGTATGGGAAGTTGTTACGTATTTTTATTGAGAAAATGAAGTTGAAATGTGTGTGCATATGTGTGTGCATGTGTGTGTGTGCATGTGTGGATGTGTGTGCGCGTGCGTGTGTGTGTGTGTGTGTATGTGTGCTCGCGTATGCGTGCATGTGTGTTTGGCTTGTACAGTATATTGTCAGTCAGGATTTCAGTGTTAGTGATTTTGAGACAGGGAGAAGAGATGAGATGAGTGAACATGGTCTTTGTGGCATAAATGTCAATAGCATTTTTTAACTTTCCCTGGTGATACTAAATTTTTCCTCACAATCTAAGAAATCTCTTTGTGAAGTTTTTGTTTTAACCATTGGTTTGTGTGAATGTGAGTACTTTCATATTCCCCTGACTTTGAAATATATACTGTTGGAAGAAGACTAAATTCCCTTTGCACCCATGAAGTAATGCCACAGTATTTATTTTTATAAAATGTTCTCTTTTTTATGAAAATGTATGAATATGCCAATTGTCGTGAGACGCACAGTGATTTGTTTGTTTGTGCATGTAGTTGTGTATCAGTCTCAATCGATAAAAATAACATTGATATATAGTAGTCTACTTTTAAAGGGGAGCCTTTTTTCCAAACACAACCTATGAAAATAAACTATTGTATTTTGTATAACTTTATTAAAAGCATTAAAATGTCATGTAATATGTACAGGAACAAAAATTGAAGTCAAAATGGGTGTAATTTTGCTTGAATGAAGAAATTTGTGTTATCCACTTTTGTCCTGTGTTTTATTTTCCTTGTGTATCGTGTGTGCTTAATCAGGAGAAACCGGAAAGAACTAAAAGAACTTAATAATAGTAATAACAAAAACAACATCAATAATGTTATTAATAATAATATTTTTTCCTTTATTAGCCAGTGTCACAAATATTTAAGTACACTGGCCAAAATGAAGGCCTGCAATCTGAAACACTAATAAAGAAGAAAATACTTCGTACAAGTTTCGATGAAAGAGTCTGGATTGGCTGAATCCCAGGGTCTGCACTCTGCTCCTGAGCACTAAGCCCTGAACCCTCAAAGACTTTACTGACATGAACCAAGTGCAAACGATAGGAAATAGAATGATAAAATCTGGCAGGACTACTGTAACACTATCTGAAGGGGACAATGAAGGGAAAGAATGAAGTTTCTATTACCCAGGCCTTGGTTTCCCAAAAGCATGGTTGCTAGCCAGTTAGCAACCAAGTTGGTTGGCAAGGGAAGTTGCATTGCAACCAACAAAGGTGCTTACTTGGTTAGCAACTATGCTTATGGGAAACGGACCCCAGTCTAGTGCCATCTATTGCTTCCATTCCATTTCTCGTTTAGCCCCACCACTGGTCAGGGAGCCAACCGTAGGGCTTTGGTCCGCACCGTCTCTGAGCTTGGATAGGCCAATCAGCAAACAGAGGAAGGGCTGAAAGGGATAATTATTGTTGAATTGAAACGAGGTTTAAAGAGCACAATAAACAAAGTGGCTAAAAATGCACATAGGCCTCACAGGCATAAGCACTCCACAGACCCTTTCTAGAGAAGCTTTTACAAAACACATGAGGACCATTCCTCCCTTATGCTGAGTGTTTTAAGGTGAAAAATTCCAAAAGATTCCATTCTACCGACAACACTCTTTCAAGGCCCTCATTCCATTCCTTCAAGCCCACATGCAGTTCATTGACTCTACAAGTAAGGATAATGCAGGACAAAACTTAAGTGGTCAGCTTTGGTGAAGAGCCATGAAGTGGTTGTCTATCTATTGTGTTGACCTGTAGATTCTTCTGACTTACGATAACTTGTGGTGGTAATATTTTGCAAGCCTTTGTACCCATTTACATTTCCCCTGTAAACACAGAAGATTAGATTGTTTGTAAATCAGTTTCAGTCCATTTTAGGTTTTCCACACTATCATAATTATATTTGATAGAACATTACTTCAGCATTAGCCTATCTCTTTTTTCACTTTCATTTGAAAGAAAATGTCCTGAAAAAGAAAATATTGTGTGCCTAGCTTTTTCATTAGGCCTAAGTTAAATGCTGGTCTGAGATAGGCCTTCCTATGCACGTGCACGAGGGTGTGCACCCACACATGCTCACAACAGAAAAAGAAAATCTGTAGGCCAACTCATTAATCCAAGATGTAAAAACTATTCTTATTAAACTAAATGTCATGACTGCAGATCCAACTCAGGCTAAAACCTGATTTGGGTATAAAGTTGCTAAAATCGTAGCCTGACATTTTGTGCCACTCAAATGAATTCGGTGAAGACAAACACTGGTGCAACAATGAAGCATTTGTTCATCAGTATTATAGCCTATTATTACTGGGGCGCATAGCCTACTGCCGCTTTAAGCGGAACATGTCAATAAGGTGAAAGGACTGCCAGTAAGAAGTGACAGGGATATGGACAAATAAAAACCGCTGACTAACGATGTGAAATACTCACTGAGTAGCCCCCGCGTATTATTTCATCTTCAATTAGCACCAAGCGGGATTCAGTGAACAGCACAAAAACAAATTCAGAAGCAAGCAGCCCATAAAAGTGTGATAACATTGGCAATAGGCCAAGTTCTGGACAACACTGTGGGCTATTCTGTAGCCTATGGCATGGGGGAATGTTTGACTGATGATTCACATAGATTCAGATTTGTGATTCATGATTGTTTTGTAACTGATGGGCAGCGTTTAAAATAGGGATTAATGAACACTTTTCAAATCCCTTGAACCATGCTTCCCTGTTATATTCTTATTATGAACAACGTTCTAACAGTAGTTGGAATTAGAGTCCTTGCATAAAGCTAGTCTATGTGTTCAGTGCGCGATGCAGTTTAGTTAGGTAGTGTATGCGTGTAAGCGCTCTCTTTGTTGACTTGCTCTGGCTTGCTGCGTTCCCTAGCGCTCCCCCTACTCCATTCGCCCAAAGAGCGACATTTTCCGGTGGAATAAACTTTTCTAACAGAGCCGAGCCTAAGAGACCGAGCGGTAGCAGCCCAAGACCTACTCCAACTTGAACGGCTTGATTATGTGGAGGAAAAAAACAGCTCTAGGGGAGTCTGCAGCGTGCCTCATACTTCTCGCAGTACTCTGCGATGCCCATCGATGTAAGTACTGCTACATGGTGCTCACAACCCGACCTTTTGAGCAAACTGAGCCGGGGAAATCCATTCGAATTTAAGTCGTGATAGTTTTGGTCTCCCAAGCCCTGATTTATTTGTCATCGTTCACGTAGGCCTGTATGGATAGGGCAATAATGTGATTCAAACGATCATAAAGTACGCTCTGTGCTTTGTTGCGCAAAACTGCGAAAAGCTTTTCTCCATATCGAGTTAAATAGGCTACGCGAGCATTTATATTAAGTGTGCGTAATTGCGAAATCATCTCTCAACAAAACTCAGCCATGAAGACGTGACAAAGTTTCCTCTGGAACTTTATTATTAACACTAACTGTCCTGCCGAATTATTATGAGGTCTGGCGAGAGAATCACGATGTTTATAGTTATGTGCTCGCTTTAAATAGCCTTGAACCAACACGTGGGGACGGTAATCCCTGCGTAAAAACAACTGGCTCTCACAATGGATGCTTATAATCGGGTTAAATTGAGATACTTAGGCGATAAAATGAGACGCCATAACTGTTGGCTACAAAGCGGGACGTGTGGGTTTGGTCTGGGTTCGATCTAGCCAGTGAGGTTACAGTCACGAGTTGGCCACATGCGTTCTGTCATAACCGGGTTAAACTAGTGGTCAGTGTTGTGTTATTAATCTAGGTCGGCTAGGGCTAATCAAGTTCTGTGACAGACCTGTTATAAAAAAAACTGCAATAGGCTACCTGCTTGTACTGACCGCAGTTGATGTTAGGTACCCAACATAAAGACATAATAGGCTACTACAGAAGTGTACAGTATATAGGCCGAGGATATTTATGCAAATTGCCTATAGTTTTAGCCCATGGCCTCTCCAACAGCTATTGACACTCACTGCTGTTGTCTCACTCATTCTCTTACACTCTTTGACACACACACACACACACACACACACACACACACACACACACACACACACACAGCGAGACAGAGAGATTTTTTTCTCCCTGTCACAATCTGCATGCTGTAGCTGTACAATGAATACACAGGTCTACATGTTGGTGCATGCTCTGTGCAGGTTATTGTTACTGCATTATCTTACACATTGCGTCTGCTAATGTTTATGTTGTCCTATGCCTTCTAGTCCTAACACAGAGTAAAGCCTCACAGTTTTTGATGCGTCAGCGCCGTGCCAACACCCTGTTTGAGGAGAGCAAGAAGGGCAACCTAGAGCGGGAGTGCATCGAGGAGCTCTGCAACAAAGAGGAAGCCAGAGAGATCTTTGAGAACTACCCTGAAACTGTGAGTCACTTTCTCTTATAGGGAAACCCATCCTTTGCCATTTCCCAAATCTGTAACCTTGGTTTTTGATGAGAATTACTTTTGTGTCGGCTACTCTGTGTTGTTCACACAGTGTTCTCAACTTCTGTGGAAGAATGGTTACAAATACATGATTTTGGATGTTCAGAAATTGAGAGTCCAGAAAGTACAATTGCCTGACAATGTACCAAATGCGAGATGTATCCATCTTAAATCCATGTTGTTCCTGCTTTAATCAAAACATTTCTCTATTGGTGACTGATAGGCTGAATTCTCTTTGGCCTTTCTGCAGCACTACTTGAAAAGAGAATTTCAAGATATCACCACACTAGCAAAGTTGTTCCAGCATTTTGACTATTGCACCACATTTTCTTCTGAATTGCAAAATGAGCCAGGACACAGAAACATACAATAAAGTCACAGAGTTGCAACATTATTTCAAGCAACAAGTAACACCTAATGGGAACGTTTTGAATGTCTGAGTTGGAGTTCAGGGGAAAACGTTTGTTGTTGGAACATACAAAGTACAGATTTTTCTTCTTTTTACAGGAGTACTTCTATCCAAAGTATGTTGGTAAGTCTGCAACTTTCCAACTTTAATCATTTCAGAATGACAGGTAATTTTGTGTTTTTGTCTACAATATGTTTCAATTGCTGTATGTTTGAATGTTATTTGAATGATTTCATCAGAGCCAATTCAGGTCTCTTTTGCTATAGAAACAATGGATATGAAGTCATATCAGATGAGTAGGACTGCATCACATATATTTTAGAAACCTTCCCACCACAGCCTCGAATGATTTTGTGGGAAACACTGTGGAGCAAACTCAGATTTGCTATATCAGGTTCATTTGGGTTCACCTAGACTTCATGCCCAGGTCACTGAGGTAACAAGGTCAGGAGGACAATTTGTTCTGCTGTTTACTTACTGTACAAGTGCTGTACGTGTAGGTCTCCATATTGGGCACTAGCCGCTGGCTCCGTCATTGTACTATGGAGCACTACTACATAACCACATACTGGAGCTTCTTGCACCATACCCTTATCTACACTTACATTTGTGCATTTATGCAGATGCTTTTCTCCAAAGCCACTTCCATTTGTCACCTATTGGTTACATCAGGGCCAGTCTCCCCTAGAGCAACTAAAGGGCACAACTACGGAAGCCGGGACTCAAACCCACATTTACAATATTTGTCAGATACGTTATGAGTCCCATTACATTGCAAAACCAATACTACTCTCTTTTCCCTAAGAGAGGTTTAGGTCTTGGATTGTGAAAAGCACCTTGAGTCAATGTCGGATGATATGTTTTACCTAAACTCTATAGTTATGCTGAAAGTCATTAAAGGGGAACACTGGCGCGTCTTAACCTACATTCCAGTGGTTGAGTATCCTGGCTAACACCAGCCTAAATCTCAAATGAGATTTAGTCTGGGGACAACCTATACATTTTCTCGTACGGGATTTCAGGTTTCGTTTGTCCAAAAGTTCACACATCGTCTTGCCATCTCTCCCCGTTGTGTGATTGGTTCCCAAATTCATACGAAAATTTCGGCCATGGTCTCCAGGCTGCCGTGCAGTTCGGAACGAGCGCGCAAGGCATCATGGGTATTCCCAGGCTAGTGGTTGAGTACAACGAGCTGACAAAAAATGAGCCGAAACGATGCTACCGGAACGGAGTTATGACGGTTCTAGCGAGGCAGCAAAATAGCGTAGCCATGCGGGCACGCTTCTAACGTAAAAGCTACGTAAACTGCCTGCCCCCATTGCTATGCTATTTTGCTGCCTCGCTAAAACCGCTATAATTCCGTGAAGGTTGCATCATTTTGGCTCATTTTTTGGCAGCTCGATGTGCTCGACCACTGCTTCCACTGGAATGTAGGTTGGGAAGCGCCAGCGTTCTCCTTTAAGTGGTGTCACTAATTATGCATTACAGTGTGTCTTGGATCACATCGTGTTGGCATCAGTCACCCAAGTGCTGATCCTGGTATCCCTCAGGATCTGCGAACATGTGTGCAAGGTGTGTCTCCTTGGTAACGGGGTGTGTAGGCTGGAAGATTACACAATTGTTGTGTTTAGATTAGAAAATTACAAAAAAATGTTTTTTTGTATAATTGTGTTTTTGTCTTTCTGCTTTGAGGACACATAACATGAGATAGCCGCTTATCTGTCTGTCTGTTCGACATGATGTGATTTTGTTTAATGAATGTATATCTGTTTCTGTGTGGAATAAATGCTTGTGCTTCTCCAGAGATCAGTGACCAGTGCACACCAATGCCATGTCACAAAGAAGGCTCCGAGCGCTGCATCGATGGCCAGGCCTCCTTCACTTGTGTGTGTAAACCTGGTTGGAAAGGCCCTCGCTGTGAAGATGGTAGGCATATTTATAAGAGGATAAGATACTCATCTGTCCAAAAATAAATAATGAATTATTTAATGCTGTGTATCTAAATTTTAGCCAAATGTTTTTGTTTTTGTATGTAGTGTTTTTGTATTGTGCGTCACTTTGGATAAAAGCAGCTGTGGAGAACCAATAAGCATAAATATAGAAGGAATGGTCACACAGTTTTATCTAAGAAAAGTAACACCATACATCAATATAACTCAGTTAAAGCCACAGGATGACTGGACTGAGAAATGAGACTCTTGGGCCCTGCTTTGCTTTCCTTTTGAGCGGATCTGATCCATGCTGGTGGGGATAATGTGAGGTCAGTGTGGGCAGGTTGAAGCAGTGGTAATGTCACAGCTGACAGTATCACTAACCCACACCATTACTTGTCCATTTCAAGTAGAAGCGCCTGCTATACAGTATATCCGTTGACTTGTACATAAAGAGCTAGGGTCATTCTGCTCGTCTTTGAGGCCTAATTGTAGCTGAGATGTTTGTCAAACTGTGGACTGTTGCCTAAATGTGGCTTTGTACATATCCCTCTTCAGGGGGTGTGGAACACCGCCATCTAGTATAGGGAATTGAGAATTGGGAATTGTGTAGAAGTGAGAGTTGAATGTGAAAATTCCACTGTAATTGCTTGCCCATGACATTTTGAATTCTTTTTTTATCAATGCTGACATATTTTTACAGTAAGGCCATAACCAATGGGTCTTTCTGAAGGAGACACTGAAATGCTCAACACTGTTCCTATTGGCTGACCTCATTCAATACACTCTTATAGCGCCCACAGTACTGGCTATACATCATAATCTAGTACACTGTTCTAGCGAGCGACCGTAGTATTGGCTATCTAATGCATTGTTATGGCTACCGTAATAGTATTGGCTATACATTATGTATTGTTATTATGTTGATACTGGAAAACTGTGTAGTCTGCCTTCTCTACAGAAAGCAGTTGATAAGAGAATTCATAAAGAATTGAATCGATAATCAGAAAATTCTGTAATATCCCACCACTACCACATAGTGAAACAAACTCTTGATTTGCAATCAGCAGTCAGTAGCTATCACAGCAAGTAGATTTGTGGTCTGTATGACGTCTAGTTATAGCAACAGACTTAGTGCTCTGACTAAGTGAAATGTGAACGCATGAATCACAAATCATCTTTCACTGTATATTTTCTCCTCTGATCACTCTAGCACTGCTTTAAATTTTTTTCGTTTTTACTTTTTTCCAGTTTTCAATAAATTAGTTTTACCATCCACTGATGTTTTTAAAAGTGTATTGCTTCATTAACTCACTAGATATCAATGAATGCAGTGACCCAGAGTTTCCTGCGGGATGCAATCAGAAGTGTTACAACTTCCCAGGCAGTTATCGTTGTATGTGTGAAGATGGTTATTTCTCCAATGACAAAACACACTGTACAGGTGAGTAAGAATAATGAAGCTAGAGTGTTTGGCATGAAATCAGTACATTTCTATCTGAATGTGTGTGTGTGTGTGTGTGTGTGTGTGTGTGTGTGTGTGTGTGTGTGTGTGTGTCTGTGTGTGTGTGTAGTGAGTGTGTGTGTCTCTGTCCCCCTGGTTATGACAGGACAACAGCACTTCACAAATTGCAATGGAGCTTCATTGAAAGTGAAAGTAGAGATGATTGATGAGCTGCGTAAAAAAAGATTTGTTTCAAGTTCAAGTTGCATCACAAACTATTTATTTATTTGCGGAAGCCACTAAACATTAACCAAATGAATTTCGCCTCACATTGGGGTCCTGTTTGTCCTGTTGGAACCTATTTTTCCAGTTCATTTTCCAATGCACATTATCCCTTGCATCATTAAGTGTGCAAATTGTCTTTCTCACAAATAAGTAATGTGGCTGATATGTCTCTATTATGGAAAAGGCCATATGCCGATAGTATCACTTGTTGGGAAAAATCTGGAGTTGTGTTGCCTCTGTCAAGCTCTTGTGTGTCAAAGTCCAGATGGGAAGGCCTCTGGACATCTGGTGAAGGTCACTGCTTGTTTAGATTAGAGCGGGAGATGAGCATCTTTACCTCGGATTGGTTATGTCATGCTTCTAGCACTGTCAAAACACATGTCCTTCTCACGCTGTTATTTGAAAAGATTCTTCCATAAATCAGGAAGGATTTTTATGTTCTTATTGTTTTGAAAAAAAAGGCGCTTCACTTTTGAGAGCACAACATGTTGTTTGTTCAAAGATTGAGATTAAGGACCTGAACACCTGATGGTTATCGTACACTGCTTCCCGTTGTGAGGATTAGTAAGTTTGGATGTTTGGAGTGTGTTTGCATGCTTGTGCGTGTATCTTGGCGCGATGCCCAACTGCTTTCACTCCCACAAAGAACAGCAATCTGATCAAGGGTTCAGTGATGGGACCGCTGCAGCTGGAATGCTGTTTGTTGGACTGAAACATAACTCATCTCAAAGTTTGGGTCAACCGCCAACAGCTCCAAAAAAAGACTGATGGGGCTTTCAGACGTACGGTACTATAGGTCTGTACTGACATAAATGCCATCGATAACACTTACAGTACCGTACCTCAGAAACTAATGCATAGCCTCATTTTGTGGACATTTTGTTGAACTTGTACCAGAGATTCAGGCTTTATTGACTGAGCTGAACTTTGTAGTGTTGCGTAAGTTTGTTTGAAATACCTCTCGATTTCCTGTTGCGCTCCAGCCATCCACTTTTGTTAGTGTAAACAAACTGTTTCTACCACCCATTAGATACATTTTAGTGTGCATATTTACCAGAGTTCATGTGTCGTGATGTCAGTGGTTTTTGCGCTTGTTTACGTCTTTCTTCTGCAGACATGAATGAATGCATGCTCTACCCCAGCATCTGTGAGGAGCCGGCACAGTGTGTGAACACGCCGGGCTTGTACGAGTGCAGATGTCCGTCTGGCTTCAAGTACAACTTCACAGCACGAGAGTGCCAAGGTGAGATGGAAGAGAATAGAGAGTCTTGTCTGGTCTGATAATGACATGATATGACTGTTGACTGTTGACTGTTCATTGACTCTTGGTCCAAACCTTGACAAGTAGATGACAAAAAAATTGAAAAAAAAAAAAAAAGTAAATAATGATGGCCAAAATAATAATAATATAAGAATAAAAATGATTTGATGAACTGAAATGCCAGTAGGCAGTGCTCTATGGTGTTTGCCCTCAATGGAACCTTCCAGGCAGCGTTGCCTGCAAGGCACTACCCTAACCCTCACCCTAACCCTAACCCTCACCTACCTAGATTTGTGAGGGGGTGCCTTTCAGGCAGCGCTGCTTTGTAGGCACCATTATGAGGGTAAAAAAGACCAATGGGCGTAGGCAGCCAGCCAGCACTACTGTCTATAGATTGTGCAATACAACCTGTGTGGCCTTTTGCAACATACAAAGTCTATGTCTGTCTGTGGCTGTACTGTATGTGTCTGGATTGGGATAGATGGGGTTGCTAACGTTAGCAGCACCAGCTAATTATTATTTTCATTTTCAATATTTCTTAGATTTCTTGGAAATTAGAGAGTGATATCCATAGATATAGGCAACAATACATTCTCATTCGATTGTTCTGAGATTGTGAGACCACCTCAACTGTAATTTTGGACCCAATATACAATAGCATGTATCATCAAACTGACCCCAGCGCTATACTTTAGAAGGTGTATGTGTGTCAGTTTCTGATATTTCTGTTCATGGAAATATACGTGTATCTTTAAATAGAATTTGTGTTGATACTTTTGTTGATCCAGATGTGGACGAGTGTGAGCAGAGTGTGTGTGAGGGGGAGTGTGTGAACTCGGTGGGTAGCTACTCGTGTTTCTGTGATGGCCGCAAGGGCCTTCACCTGTCGTCTGATAGCTGGTCCTGTGAGGAGATCCCTGAGTGTGTGCAGCTCCAAGACGACAGACACTCGGAGATGCTCTATCTTGGGGAACAGTTTGCTGGACTGCCGGTCATTTACCTCCGCTTCCGACTTCCAGAGAACACCAAGTAAGCAATAACTCAACCATGTGACCTTGGCACCACACCGCTGACAAATAACAATGTTGAATGTCTTTATTTCATGCATCATGTGCAACATCTTTGCAAATACTTTATTATTTTTGATGGCCAAAGTTGTTAGCAGTCTGGGCTAGTATCCTTATGTATAGAACATGATATAGTCTGTGTGGTTGGGCCATTAGGTGAGGGATAGTGCTCTGATATGGGGGAATAATGGACGAGGTGGGAGAAAAGAACGCCGTCAATAGGGGAATAATGGACACCCCGTCAGCCTATCTGAAAACAGTATTACATTTCTCCGGGTGGTAATTGTGAGAGCATAAAGTGAATTTATGACACATCTGGTTGACCTTGTCTTTTATGCGCAGTGTAATGATTCAATCCATCCACAGTGGGATTCAGTGGCAAATGAAAAATAAAAATGTACAAAAAAATAGAAATATATGCACTAAAATAGATATACTAAAATAGATATCAGTATACACTTTAGGTTTACTTGCATTGTCTTTTACCAGGTGGCGGCCATCTTTCTCTAGCCATAGCACAAGCCCAAGACCTAATACCTGTTAAGATTCTCCACACCTGTCCTTCAGGTTTGCTGCAGAGTTTGACTTCCGCACCTTTGACCCGGAGGGGGTGGTCCTTTATGCGGAATCATCGCAGGAATCGTGGCTCATGCTTGGCCTGCGCGGTGGTCGCATTGAGGTCCAGTTCAAGAACCAGCATTCCCTGAAGGTCACCAGTGGTGGCAAGGCCATCAATGATGGGGAATGGCATGTGGTGAGCCTCAGACAATTGCATCTGCATAAATAGTTGAGGACTGAGTAGATGTATTGCATACTGTATAAATGATGATGGTAAAAGAATTGAACTTGTATTCTTTATTAACAATGTAGTATTTTGTTTTTCGTTGTTGCTTTTGTGTCTTATTGGACAAAGCTGTCACCTAAACAACTTAATTTTTGCTAATATATACTAATATTGGGTTGTTTTGTAGATATCGGTGGAAGAACTGGAAAGCAGCATCAGTGTAAAGATCAGCAAAGAGGCTGTTATGAGTATCACCAGTCCAGAAAGTCTCTTTACGTCCGTCAATGGGAAACTGGAGACGAAAGTTTACATTGCTGGCCTGCCAAACCGTACTGACAGTGTAATCAAACCAGTAAGTCCTTCTTCAGACTGCAGGATGTAAGAAATAGTCTACTCAGCAGTACTCTTGAGGGTGAATGTTCGCTTGTGTTTAAGGCAGTGCTACTTGCAAAATGTAACTGTGTTGAGAAACGCCAGTTTATCTCTTATCTTCTCATGTAACCCACTGACGGGCATACCTTTCCAGGGAAACTGACTGAGCACTGAGTTGGTTTATTTACAGCAAAGCCCAGAGCAAACATACAACACTGCTGTCCATTTAGCAATACATGGACATACTATATGTCTGTATGTATGTACTGTATAAATTTTGCCTTGTTCTTAGAGTGTATTTGTGTTAACCCTACTCTAAGATATTGTATTGTAACTCCAGGAATACGTTGAAATTTCTGTTGCTATGTGACTGTTTGGTTGCCTCACTTGGAAATCACTAAAGCTCTTTGGGCCAACTCAGCACTACAAATGTGCTTTATAAATTGACTGCAGAAAAAAGTGAATGATGTTTCATGCTGTGTGTGTGTGTGTGTGTGTGTGTGTGTTCCCTTCAGATTAACCCACGGTTAGATGGTTGCATTCGGGGATGGAATTTGATGAACCAGGGGGCGTCTGGAGTGAAAGAGGTGATTCAAGGGAAGGAGAGCAAGCACTGCTTTGTGCACGTGGAGCGTGGATCCTTCTTCACCGGGGCTGGACTAGCCCTCTTCAACAGAGACTACAGTGAGCACCACCAATAACAGCAACTCTTACTGTTTTCACATCCTCACAAACACACACATACACACTCATAAGTCATGACTAATGTTACTTTCATTTCCCAGACAAGCTTGGAAAGTTTGAAAATTGAAAATTGAAACTGAAACTATTAAGTTATCCATTTATATATGCAGTCACCACCATACACATTATTTAATTCATTATTAGAATTAAATAATACATTCATTATACATTCATTATTTCCTTTGATACTTGACTGGATTTGCCATGTACTGTAGCCTTTATTTGTGTGTTCCATCTAAATGATGTTTATTTCTGTCTGTAGGTGAGGCAGGGTCCTGGAACGTCAATGTGAAGATGAGTATTCGGCCATCCAGAAGTACCGGTGTGCTGTTTGCCCTCATTGCCAATAATACAGTCCCGCTATCAGTTGCTGTCGTCACGCAAGGACCAAATGACGCCGTAAGTGTTATTAACTTAACTTAAAGGTCAAGTGCCGTTTTCACTATTTGAGACTTATTTCAGGGATAAAATAATGTTACTTGCTCAGCCGTTTCACTTTCCACTGAAGTCACGTCTTTGCAGAGTTATTGGAATCGTAGCCTATCCATGTA
>JASCQY010000078.1:82459-106146 GCA_030264315.1 Sardinella tawilis | reverse complement strand
GGACCTGGGCTACAAGAAAATACCCATGAAGTTTAGTCCTGGGGGGGGTGCATGGGGACCCCTCCTAGCCCGTAGACTACTTGTCATTCTTCAAATGCATAATTCAGACAAGCACTAGTACCACATGGGTTGGAGTATGACTGCCACCGCCACCCACTATGCCTAGAAAATGTTTTTGTTATTCTCTCCATCATCTACACCTATAGTGTTTGTGCAAATCATCTTACATGTTCTTCCTTTTGTTACTTTGAGTTTACGTAAGACAATCCTAATCTCTGAACTCAGTCTAGGGCTGTCAAAAGTACAGCACATAAATATTTTCTCTTTACCTATTGATGGAACTAGTTCAAACAATGTGCAGTGCTGGGTTTAATTAATAACAAAGTAATGGACTATAATTAACTTTTTTGAATAACCACATAATGCATTTACACTAACAAGCATTAACCTATAATTTTTCTAAACTTTTAACACTTCCTACATCACACAAATAACCAAACAGTTAGTTTTCTTATCAAAAGCACCAAAAAGTCCACATTTCAAAATACAAACACTTTCTCTCTATGCTATTCATCAAAAATGGCTGCATCAGATGCACAGGCTATTACAGCTCCTGCTATTACAGTACCATGCTTTTGTCCCATCTGTAATCACTTCATCAAAACTCTAATACAACCAAACACCAGTCTGCTGGTGGAGGTGCAGGGTCCGAGAGGTTACGGTGATGGTCGCGGAGTCAGTCTTCAGGGTTAATGCAGAGTCCGTACAGGCGGCGGGATTCAAACGTACACATTTTTAACCTGCTATACTGTAGGTTGAATACACACCAGTATGACACCACTGTGGCTGGTAGATTTTAAAATTTATCAGCTACTCTTCATTTGTACCAGCCACATTTCTATTCAAGTATTATATAATGCCTAGAAATGTAAGAAACCCAAGACATGTACATGCCCCATCATAGGCCTCCAACTAGAACCTATTATTTAATAGGCATGACTGATGTTTTTTGCTTATTTCTTATGTAAAAGGTACTTTCTCAAAGGTTTATCTGCTAGCTGTGAAGTGAAAGGAAATGTCTGAAAAGATCAAAAGTGATTTAGAATGATGGTTAGATGGTTAGAAATCTACAGCTACAGTAGCCTATGTCTTCCTGCATCTACTGGAATATCCTGCTTCAACTTAGCTCCAAATTAGCATTTATCATTGAATCAATGAATCGAATGCCGTTAGCATCTCGCCTGGTCTAATCCATTTCAATGATAAATATTAGCTTGGGGCTTAAATAGGTATAGCCAGACTATGCACAATAATAGCTCCGCGGTAGCGGTATAGACGCTTCAAACAGGACTTTGCCAGGTCTCCCTCATCAGGCTAGTAATAGTCCTATTTCACGGCAGCCATTTTCCACAAAAGTCACAGGATATGCACAGGTGTTGAGGGCTTGAATCGTTCCTTGTTATGATTGCTCATAGCATTATCTATTGAGAGAGACTTTAAAAATGCATACTTGGTGTCGCCGCTAGAGGTAGGCCATTTACACTGATCTTAGCCAGACTCATAATCTGAAAGATTATCAGGGTTTGCATTTCCAGGCTAACTTCTCTCACTGAAGGGACAAAAAAGGGGAAAGAAATCTACAGAAATGAAAGAACAAACATCTTTTTATCTTTATGTGGGCCAATACCAACAATTCAAAGAAGCAAATATACCTTGTGACTAATTACTTTTTTGAGTACTTCCCCCTTTCCAATTCCAATCTGATTTTAGCCAAGTCTATGTGAAATGAACTGAACTCAATCGCATGATATGTGTATTTGCACTTCGCAGGAGATTATTTTTGGTGTGATCCCTTCTTCCTTCCCCCCACAAAAAAAGACACATCACTGTTTCACTGTAGAAATGTTGAAAAGGGTAGTGTCATTCTGCCTCTCTTGAAACAAGAACAAAGTGTGAAATAAAAGCAAATCTGTCAAAGAATGGAAAAGCCTATGAATCCTTCCAGTATGGAAGAAAATGAAGGAATCTATGCTAACATGGTATCCAGCCGGACTAGAAAGAACACAACAATTCCAAACAGTAAAGCTCTTGGTAAATATAACCATAATTACACTTTTCTGTCTATATACTGTACTTTTATAATACTGTATACATTTATGTATATGTCTACTATAAACAAATAATTTATGAGCTAGACATTTCACTGTCACAATGTTCAAAAAGTTCACATATCACAAAATGTTATTCTCTGTGTGGTGGAGCGCTAAATATCAAATGGCTCGAGTCAGTGTACGTTAGGATAAGAGTGTGCTAAATACCAGACAAGCTTAACTTCTATATTTTCATTCAGAATGTTACAAATGTGCTGTGGCTTGTCTGGGGCTGCTGTGCGTTCTAATGGGGGCCACCATCACAGGACTATGGAGCAAAACCACTGCAGATGCCAATCGAATGCAAACCGTGAACACCAATCTGACCCAGGAGACAGATGGCTTGCAGAGCAGATACAGCGACCTAACTGCAGAGAAAGCCAAGCTACAGGAGGCACTGAACACCATGGCAGCTGAGAGGGATGCACTCCAGAGCAGATTTTGTGGCTTAAGTGAGTGAGTGGATAACATTATGCTTGTCATATTTACAGTCCTCTAATGTGTAACTGTGTCTGAGAAAGACTTCAGTTCAGTATTAACGTAACACAGCATGCTTTGACTAATATCTGCATTGTCTATGGATGGGCATGCAGTGTGTAGCCTTCCTGAAGTTCTGAAAATAGCCCATGAGTTGTGAATTTTCTTTAAGCAGCTATTGATTCTGTTTCATTTAAAACTTTTGTGCTTTAACTAGCCTCCAAACCTATAAACATGGTAACTGTTTGAATTACCTTGTACATACAGTTTGAAAACATAACTTGGCTTAACTTTCTTTACATCTTTTTTATATACAGGGACACAGATTACACAATATGCAGGTACAGTATGTCTGCTATCAAATTTGGTGTTTTTTAAACCAGGCTGTGATTATCTATTAAAATATTTTGAAATGCATTGTGTTAATTTCCGTCATATATTCATCAATCAAATCCACCTATCCAGAACTGTCAACCAATTCTATTTTAGGTTTCCTAATGGTCTGTTTGCAAACTAAGGTACATTTATATCATGTTCAAAAGTTTCTATTTCTAAAAACTGCTAAGCAACCAGACTCAACAGAAGATCCTGATTTACTGTAGAGCTAGCTGCTGGGTGATTATGACAGAACATTTGATCAGAATATCATATTGGACATGTGTTCGTGTAATTCTTACTTCAGTGCCACTGTAGTAGTTGCCGTATGTGTGACTCATTCCACTGGCATAGAATGAACATCTTCCCTGCACCAGGGGTTTCATATCCTGGAGTGGTGGAAGGTACAACAACAACAACAACAACAATAACAACAACAACAACAACAACATCAACAACAACAACAACAATAATAATAATAATAATAATAATGGCAATAGCAGTAAAAATGTATATGTGTACTCACAAGGAAGTCAGCAGCAATGACTCCATCCACAATGGCACAAAAGAAACAGGACTTGATCCCCAGACTGATGAATATAATGGCTGCTATGAGCTTGAAGATGAAAACAGATTTGGCTTTGAGTTACAAAGCAACACTGTAACTACAATAAATAAGTTCCTTAATATGTACTGTAGCTAGATGGATGCAAGTAACTCCATGACTGTGTGAAAGCATTTCCTGTTGGTTTGAGGTGAGGAGAAATTCCTTGCATGATATGCACCTCAATCCAGTGCTGAGTGACTAGATCATATGGCGGTTACTGTAAGCTTGTAGTTTTTCACAAGAAAGCTTCCAGTCAAAATATGCACATTGTTGCCTCTTATTGTAAAGTTTCAGTGTTGCTTCCATTGATTGAATCACACTGGAGTACTTCTTTAAATGTCTTAGCTGATTTTATTCTTCCCAAGTCTCCCTGTGACTACACTCAGCGTTTTTCAAGGCTTACTCACCACACCTTGATATGGCCCAGGAGGACTCATTAATTAATCAACCTGCTATCAATTTACTTCAAGTGAGCTTGTGTAAGTTTGAGTGTGTTTGTGTTTACGTGTGCATGTGTATTTGAGTGGGTGTGCATGCATGTGTGGATGTGTGTGGATTGACTGTGTGGCATGTGAGTGTGTGTCCGTACATGCATGTGTGTGTGTGTGTGCGTGCTGGTGGGATGGTGTGTGTGTGTGTGTGTGTCTGCACTGTGCATGCATGTGTGTGTGTGTGTGTGTGTGTGTGTGTGTGTGTGTGTGCGTGTACAGGTGTGTATATGTGATGGTGGAAACCTGATTCTGTCAGTTCCAGGTAGTGAACTGTAGAGCACGCTAGCAGCTAACTCATTAATGTTTAAATACTGCATGGTGTGGGATACTAGACAGAGGGAGCCACACCTCAACACATACAGTACCACTGCAAGGCAGAGTGCTAATGTTTGTATTAACACAGTGGGCTTTCACTGACAGTCACTAAGACACGTCAAATATGTTCTTATCACTAGCATCAAGATTTCAAAAAAAGGAGGACATATGCAATAACTTCCGATGGCATATTCTGGCCTATGGATTGAGCGGAAGTCAGATTTGTCATTAATCTGAAACCTTCATCAAAGAAAAAATGTATTCCTGTATACCAGTAAATATTGTTAATCTGCACTGCACTTGTGATTTGATTACCTTAAACACAATAAGAAAATGAAAAAGAAATGCAAGCTCCAAGTCTTTGTAGGTACACTATCTCACTCAGAGGTTTTCCAAATGTATCACAACATGAGGCAAAGAGTGCTCACCATTGGCTTGCGGTTCTCCAGTAGATTCATGCCAATTATACCAAGGAAAGACCCAAAGCTCAGCTGTGGAGTAAGAGAATAGGTGTGGTTGACATAATGGCTAATGTGGCACATTTACCAAGCCCTTTCCTTAGCATACAGTAAATGTACTGTACGTGTTTATAACTTTTGCTTAATCTTAATCTTTATCTTTATCTTTAGTAAGGCAGAAATTGTGAATCATGATGTAACTACTAGGCCAAGACACAAAAACATTTCCTATTTAATGTATCAAGAGAAAAATGTCCGCACACCAGCATGTAGCTCCCAGTGAGTTTTATTAGCAACGTTTCCAGCCCCCGGCTCTTCCTCAGGCTCAGGGGCTCAAAACTTTTCTAATAAAACTCATATGCTGGTGTCATATCAATATATGCTGGTGTGCGGACATTTTTCTCTTGATGTACTCCCTTCTTAGTGATCCTGCACCCAGCTTCTAATTGTTGGAGGATGTGTGTGGTTGCATACTTTTTTTCTATTGAATGTATTGGCATTTAATGATCCCCATCTTCAATACCGCAACCATTATTTGCTTGTTACTAAGCACAATCTTAAAGCAACACGCCACCTTTTGTGGAAATATGTTCATTTTCCATCTCCCCTCGAGTTAATAAATTGAGCCATACCTTTCTCCTGTTCATCCAGTCCTTCTCTGAGTCTGGCAATACAAATTTTGGCTCCAAGCTCGCAAATTTCATTGTATCGGATTAGACCAGGCAAGATGCTAACAGTCCAATCCGATTCAATGATAACATGCTAATTTTGAGCTAAAAGTGGTATTGCCAAACACAGAGAAGGACTAGATGAAAAGGAGAAAGGTATGGCTCAATTAATTCATTGGAGGGGAGATGGAAAATGAACATATTTCCATAAATGGTGGCGTGTTGCTGTAATGTAACAGCATCAGGGTTGCTGGCTGAAGTGCTGGAACAACCCACCAGGCACACAGGAAACAACAGTAAACATACAGAGCTCAGCAGCCCAGCCCAGGGCCAGCTTGGCCAAATTTGGCGGGCCAGGTGATTGGTCTAGATGGCCTAGGCGAGAAGAGCATGCAACCATACTACTGACTGACCCTTGAGCTGCCCTAGGACAATGGGGTTAGCTGTCAAGCCCTCTGCAGATGTTGTGGGTTAACTTGAGAGAACTTTGATGAAGGACCCACCTGATGACCTGAAGGAAGCACCACCCCACACGCACACACAAAGCTCAGCCCTGTGAGTACTGGCCATAGCATTAGATAGCGTTAGAAAGCAGCTGGGGTTACACACAGCCATTGAGGTGAGAGTTATGAAGTTATTTAGGCCTATTACAGAATCTAATTTCATCTATTCACAAGCGGTAGCCTAATGAAAGTTCCCAATTATGTATCAAAAATTGGAGAACAAATGAAAATCCTCTTGACCTCTTAGGTCCCTGTGACTACGCCTAAAAGTTATTTTTTGGTGTTGTTGCTGTTTTACAACACCATATGTAGGCCTATTATGCAAAAGAAAGAGAGAGAGAGAGAAATATAGAAATAATGTCATTAACTTATTTAAAAGTAAAAGCATTAAACTCATATAGAAATATATAATAGCCTGCTGTACATGTCTCATTCCTACCTAGGCGACAATGGATGAGCAGAAGTTGATTTAATCTCTACATGTCAGATATTCAACATGTTCCTACAGTAGCCTACGTCATTAGGCTAGTTTGCTGATGAGCATCAGTTGTCCTCATCTTCTCACTACTGCATAAGACTGCAATTTTTTTGTGGTGGTGGTGGAATGACCTATCTGGCATTGTGTGTTCTTCTAGTGACAGGTTTTGCAAATTCAGGAGGCCTCTTAACTCAGCATTTGCCTAATTAGTTCAAATGTCTCAGCCGCATGATCAGTTGTGATATTATTGACAGTCTGTTACCATTTCAGCTCCGCCCTAGAATCTTTGGTTATGAGCCTTCTATTATTAGCCTATTATCACACATTTAGGCCTATTCTTTAATAGTCTATGGTATTTAGGATATAAATAAGTTGATGCTATGAATGTCTCATTGTAGCTTACTTTCATCAATTGTGGTTGCTTTGGATGAAGATCTGCCAACTTTCTGTAAACTTACTAAGAGAATGTGGAGCTGAGAGAGTGGTAAAACCTCTGGCTTTCGACTGGCAAAAAACTTTAATGAGACATCTCACATGTGACATGGATTTTAAATGTAGCCTTCGTGAGTTTGGCACTTACAATGATGCCCGGATAGAAGCCAGCCACAGCAACATTATCGGTGCGCGTTGAGGAGACCAAACCCACTGTAAGGATCACTACAGATAAAACCAGGAGAGCCACAGTGCACCCGAGAGCTGTTCGTTTCCGCTTCAGGTAATGTTCTGTCATGGTGAAAAACAGTCTTTTATTAAATCACTATTGATGATAGGCTAATGGTCAAAATAGTAGCCTAAATACTTACCCTATATTACGAAAATATATGCTGTCCTGCATCACATCTGTTATTAGCAATTAAGAATGTCATTCAGTTTACGCAAATAAAGTTAAATCAATTTAACTAAATAATAGAAGGTCTAGTTTGGTTGATTAAAATAGGGCAGACACTTTCAGAAGTGTCGTCGAAAACACCGCGTAATTTCCATTTACCTGTGGGATCCACTGTGCCGGTTCCGGTTTGGACTGGAGGAGACGGCTGCGGCTGCATACCTCCACAGAAGGGTTTTTTTACGTTCAGTGCGAGTATTAAACCTACTTTAAGTGGAGATATGACCTTTCTCCAGGCGTCAACAAGACAAGAACATAAACAAACATCTATCAGTCTCGTCGCAGCATCTTCTGTGGGTCACTTGTTGTTTGCCAATGCCTCTACGGCAACACGACACCGTCGGTTAGAAATAGATAGCCTGTAGCCTTTTACATTTGCCTTTACACCACCCTATTTCTCCTCGGTGAGATGTTTCACATAGCCTATTGTAGGATGCAGTTTAGATGGGGCTGAGATTACAATAAAGGCTATTTTTATTCATTTAGGCTATACCATTAACGGTAGGCTACGTTTTCGCCCTCTCTCTTGAACGTCCAGGTATCCATATTTTAAGCATTCCCAAGCCACATACTTTCAGAGAAGGCTATATCTTTTCAGGAGCATGACTGAGAAGGCCTTCCTCCATCATCAATAATTCTGCATTTCGGGATGTAGGCTACTGTTGTGCCACTTCTTCAGTGGTTCTGAAGCCTTTGTCATTTATGTCAGTTAATGTAGGAAAGACATTAACCACCACATGACAACATTTTTTTTCTGGGAAAATATTTATTTGAATGTACAAAGTCTATCAACATGGGGGCGCTATTGAGTATGTTACAGCATTTCTGGCCCTACAGATATGAGCACCTTTTCACAGTATTTAAATAACTTTAATTTGTGTAAAGCAAAACAAAGTGCACTCTGCAAAGACGTATGAGCAAATGCATACAACAAAAACGCAAGGCCTTTTCTTTTCTGCCATTGTAGAGGTATAGCCTAAGTTTTCCATTCAAAACAAATGGCATTGATTTGCAGTAGCTTACAAGTACCTGTTCCATGTTTCAAAATAAAACAATGAATGAAAAGTCAAATGAACTGACAAAAATGTCATTGTGATTGTTGTGGAAGCTAGAAATTTCAAAACAAATTGAAATATTACACCCCACCAACCCTCTCTGTGTAACTCTTTTTCACGTAGCATTAAAAAGGGTTTGACATTTATCCATACCACTACATCTTAGAACACTCACATCCATTCCATGTTCTATTTTCAATTTGTGTCTTTTTTTCCCCATAAATAATATTCCTCACACTGAACAGATGAATGAAACTAAAGCTACATGGGAAATACGAATCGTTTTCCCCTGGGGAAGCCAGCAGGCTTGTCAGTTACCTTCAGATAAAATGGTCTATGATTCATTAAGAAGTTCAAATTTGTATGTAGCCTACAAATTCACCAATAACCTTAATGGTGCAGTGTTGAAACAATCCATGATGGAGGACCCTCATGCCATTGTAGGCGAGCGGATAATTCTTGGGGAAGGGACAGGCACTGATTTGTGATCCATGTTCACTCATAAGCATGATGTGCTCTACATGATCAGGAGAGAGAGGGTCAAGGAAGTTTACAGTGTCTGTTTTGTTGTAATTCTTCCTCCTCCCCAAGTCTGCCCCTTTCCCCCTGTCCTGTCCTGTCCTGTCCTGATTCTCTCTTTTCCATGGGCAAACCCAAAATATATTCCCCTTTGAGTTGCACCCCAGATTTCTTTTTTTTAATTGTTTACAGTGTGTACTTACACTGTGAGGTCTGGGCTTTGATTACAATGATGGCCTACAACTTTAGAAACAATGATCATGGTTAATTAGAGTACATTATGGTCAAGAAGACTGATTGACCATGTGTTAAATTGTTCCATTGTATCTGTCCTGGGCTGAGAAACATGGGAAGACCACATTATGCTACATAAGGTACTACTGTGTAGGTCTCACCTTGCAATCTCCAAAACCATAGAATGCCCAACAGAAAACATCAGCATAACTATAATATCGTGATTTAAACATTTTTCCTTTTGTTGACAAATTCATTCATTCAGGACAGGACATCCTTAAAAGGATGTTGACATGAATGTTGTTTAACAATCTTCTTTTTTCCTGGCCTTTCTGTCAACAATATGAGGACTTAAATTCTAAGAAACAAATACTACACAATTACTACTTCCCTAGAATAATATTAGTTAAAGTTTAAAAATAAATATGTATTAACTTTACAAAACCATTAACAATAAAACTAAACTAAGTCAACTTTGTTCAGCTTTTGCTGCATAAGACATGTCATTTTGTGTTTGAAAGTGGAGGGTTATGTCATGATTAGAAGATCAAATCTTCTATTCACCTATTATTTAATCCCACTTTCTTCAGTTTTGGAACCATTGAATACTCATAATTTGTGTTGGTCTTAAAAAAATAAGCTTGCAGCCTCTCCTGTGCTGTTTAAAACAGGGCTTCATAAACCGCACCACTGTGAAATGTCACGGTAATCACTCAATCTGAGGGTTGGAAAAGGAATATGCAGATATACTGGTGGCTTGCAGCACATCTCAAACTATGTCACTTGTGCAGGGCAGCCCTTTTGAAAGGCCGCAGCCTTCAAAGACTCATCTTCTTACCAAGTTTGTCTGCAGTTATTACCAATTATTTTCTCTCTAGAGCATGCAATCTCTGAGACATAAATGTATACTGTATGTCCCATAAATAGTTTTTTATTTGAAATGTATTTTTTTGTATTTTCAGCAATTGCTGTCTTTGTTCCTCTAGAAGGACCTATGAAGAAATAATTTTTACCTCAGAATGAAAGATATTTCAACATGTTTCACATTGATGCAACCAATCTTTCTCCCTCTCTCTTTCTCTCTCTCTCTCCAGTTAGATGGAAGATATGCTATAATGAAAGGAAGGAGAGTTCTATGGACTTCCAAAGTGCTGTTTAAGACACACAGCAGGTGGAGGACTTTGGAGGCAGCTCATGGATCGACTCACGCCGAAGGTCGTTGGGCACACCGCCGTCAGGGCCCCAAACAGTCAGCTCACCGTAGAGGCCTGTCTCTATCATCTCCTCCTGCCACGGGATAGAAATGTTTCCTGAGGCAAACTCATCAAAGAACTCCTTGTCTGGGTCCTCAAGATGCACGCCCTTGACAGTGGAGAAGGCACCCACATCATCTAGGTCCTTGGCATAGACGGTCTTGGAGTCCGGCACGAATGGAGGTGGGAGGATTCCTAATAAGGGAAAAGAATGGTGTTTTATTTGTGTGTGAACAATGCTTGAAATGAATCAGGTGAACGAAACACTCCAAATGGATCAGATGAGACACTTAAAGGAAACATCTGATGTAAATCAACCCATATGCTGGTTGCAAATAGCACAAATGGCATAGCCTGGGCCCGCCCATTCCATGACGTCATCAGCCATACCCGCGGCCTCGCCACGGCATGGCCAAGCATACTATTCACAGGTTTCGGTTTCCAGCAGCCATGGAAACTCCACCCTATTTTTCGGCAGCCAATCAACGTTCAGCATCTCGAACGGCTCTAGGTAGAAGTTGCCGTGGCCAATAACGTCACGGAATGGGCGGGCCCAGGCTAGCTTCGACCAGTAGCAGGCTGAGAGATTTGAGGGGGGCGGGTGCTTCAAATTTGAACCACACAATTTTTTATATTTGAGAACCAGGTTTTGTCATATGCTTGGCCAGACCCAATGCTGGCATTGGAATTGTCGTGTCAAGCAGGCAACAAATAGCAGCTCCTCACCAAACTTTTGCGTTTGTTCCATTGTGCTGGTTACTTGAACTCACTGAGTGCTGTCATTAGTGAGAGGAATGAGAAAATTGGATACAACCAGGACTGAAAATCAAAATGGAAGTTAACCATAATGGATGAAGGCAGTTTCACTTTTCTGTGCCCCTTTTCGTGTGTGTTAGACCGGTTTGCAAATGTGGGTTTTCTTTGTTCCTCCCTCTACTGTACCTACAGGACTCAAGCAAGAGGGATGTGGGTCAATTAATACCAGACTTCTCCTCTAAGGTTTTCTCTTGGCTCCTGTTACACTGCTCATATTGGTGCAAGAGAAAGTCAGTTTGCAACACAAACTATTCTCACAACTAGTTTTAGCTTTTATGAGCCTTTATTTGAATGATGAGCAGACAGAAGGAAAAATCTTGAGTCTCTCTGGGAAGCTACACTAGATATGCTACAGATAGGTTGTCACACAATGTCAAAACTCAACTGTTAGCATCCGCAGTTGTCAATGGAACTGGCTACACCCAATGACTGTATATATTGGCTACACCAGAAGCAGCAGCAAACATTTTACAAAATCTGACATGACTTGACGTGAGTAAACAGTTCTGTAACATATCCAGTGTAGCATAGGGTTACTGTGGCTACTTTAGGTTGGCAAAATCAATTTGGTCATAAAGCGTGAGAACTTTCTCTGTATGACCATGCTTTGAAGGTATAAGTAATCAGCACTTATCTGTAATAGGAATGACTATTTATGAGAATATGTGTCTGTTTATGTCACCAATGACAATCTAGGGTTAGGGTTAGGACCTGACCGTTTTAGCAATGTAAACTAAACAATGCTTGAACATTCTACTTCATTCCCAGACAACTTCCTCTGTGTCAAGATAAAATAATGTTAAAAAGGAAGCCCTGTGGGAACAGCTACAGTATGGAGTGATAACTTGAAATGGTCTACAACAACAACAAAAACAACAACAACAATAATAATAATAATAATAATAATCATAATAATAATCATAATAATAATAATAATAATAAGAATAAGAATTATAATAGTAATAATAATAATAATAATAATAATTATTATTATTATTATTATTATAGTGATTATCAATATACCTGCATCCAATTTCCTCCAGTTGATTTCATTGAAGAAAGGATGGGTCCGCAGCTCATCACATGATCCATTTTTGAATCCCAGTCGATCGTCTACAGACTTGGCCAGCAGCCCTTCGCATATGGACTTGGCGTTCTCAGTGAACTTCTCTGAGTAAGTCACTGGATCGTTGAGAATTCTGTTTTTCACGTCTTTGTTGTCCACCTGCACACAGAGTGCCGTATGTGTCAGAAGATCACTAAGCAGATAGAACACTTCTGTGCCTGCACTGTGTGCGCTACAGTGATATAAAGGAATTGTGTCCTTGTGTATACACTATGTAGTAAGTATATACTGTAAGTGTATTTAGTAACCAGTGCTAGAGACAAAGCCCAAATTGCAACTTCAGGCACAGATACACGAAAAAGGAGAGAAAAGGCAGAACACACAAGTATAATGTTACTCATATCATGAAACAAAACATAGCAAAAATTGGAGGGACACTTAAGTCCCCATTGAGAATGAAAAAAAGATAAAACGCTGAAAGAAAACCCACATACTGTCTTGGTGCTCACACCAGTTGTCCCAATTTCACTGCACACGTGATACAGCACTCACCATGAAATAAAACAAATGTTACAACCACCCACAACAGTCACACATTATGGTCTCCCTACAGTGCTAGTCTGGACTTTATCCCATTGAGCTCATTGTCTCCGGTGGTTCTTTCTCCAGATCCAGTTAGCAAAGAGAGGGAGGTTCAGTAGAATACAGTGGTATCAGTCAAGGCATGCAAGGCTTTTTAAACGTAATCACCTCCAGCAAACAAGCGTTTCTCAATACCAAATGGCCAGACCATATGTGTGAAACAAACGTGGAATGAGGGGCTGGTTTTAATAGCAGTTCTATGAAATGACATGAAAGACAGCAAAAAAAGAGGAGGAGGAGGAGGTTACCTTTTCTCCTCGTGATCTGAAAGGGCCTTTGGCAGCAATGAACTCGTACAGGGTGACCCCAAGAGTGAAGTAGTCCACTGACCAATCATACTCCTCTTTCTTCAGCAGTTCTGGTGCCATAAACCCTATAACATGCAAGTCAAATGTGTCAAGAAATAGCCTATGGACCATTTTAATAATGTAGAGCTTTCTTACTGGACTTGCTGTAATAAATAAAGTACTGCACTTTGCTGCATATGCTAGTTTTGTAAGTGTTATGATGGACATTTTCATATGAAATCTGTATACCTGTTGAGATTAATACAGTAATTTTACTGCAAAGACAGAATAGTTTGCATTGATCAATAACAGCCAGGGTACAGAAAGAGGAAAGTAAAGGATGACTATGAGTCAGGGATAAGCTGCGGGAGATGATCACTTCACTGCAGCCGTGCAAAATAGAAACATGATGTCATTATGCTATGGGCGTTGCTGTTAGCACTCAGTCTGATACTAATTGATCAAAGATTAGCCAAGGTATTAGCTCACTTTCCATGTGAGGGTTTGGCTGGCTGAATTCCGCTGGCTGTATTGCTGTGCCGCACGGTGGTGGAATAGTGTACTGTTATGCCCAACCTCAGGCCAACTACTAATTAGCAATGTCAGACAATTTAAATAATAATAATGATAATTAAAAAAACAATATGACCACCACATTCTTTGGGTTGACACAATGCCTCTATTTCTAAACTTAGTATCCTACTACCATATTCAAGTATTATTGCTCTAACAGTGTGTTGAGTTTTAGTTTACATGACATTTTTGGTCATCATCAACAATCAAATGATGAAATATTTCATATGTCAGGTTTTCTTTCTAGTGCTGTTTTTTGTAGCCGTAATTACTCTATGGGCCATTGGTTTAGGAAGCGTAGGAATTTTGTCCTGGTCTACAACCAACTACTAGTGCTGGGTGGTTTGAGTTCCTGATGTATTTATTTACAGTATCATAGGGTATGTATTGTACAGTAAAGATCAGCCAGAGATAGAGATGCTGCCTGAGACATTGTGCAACATGCAAAAATAAAACGGCATGTGCCAATAAAAAATAGAAACCTCTATGAATGTCAGGGGGACATTCTAGTGTGGTTTTTAAAACCCATTTTTCACTCAACATTTTTTAACCCCCTTGATCCAGTTTGAGCAATAGACTCCAGTGCCAGAGGACTCATATGGGGACTCATAGCTCATGATGTGGCAGGAGCAGTAGTAGGACAGTAACTGACTACAAGCCTTTCCTGTTTGCCCCCACACATTTTAGATACCATTCTACATTCTTCAAGTATTTATTTATTCATTAATTTTTGGAAGAAGGGCTTTTTCCAGCCTATTTATATGTATATACATATTCTTATAAACTGATTTTTATGATTATCCATTTATTTTTTCAATTGAAATATACATAGTGTGGAATCTTGAATCTTTGAAAAATCTCGGTTTAAACATTTCCGGTCATAAAAATGTTGAGATCCGTGTAAACAGGCCCTTAGAATCCATGAGCATGAAGGTACAGTAAGCCTGTGGGATTCTGATCATTCTGACCTGGAGTCCCAGCATAGCCTTTGGTTTTAGTTTGTCCCTCCTGCAGCTCCACAGCCAAGCCAAGGTCAGAGATACGCACGTGACCTGTGGGAGCAAACAAAAACTCAATGACGGAAGAGACAGAGTGACCATGGACTTGAGTGTTTGAGCAATATGTACATTACAAACAAAAATCAAAGATAACTTTGAAAAGTCGTTATACTGTCCAATATAATAACAATTATGCACATTTAGGTCACATTAAGATCACATTAAGAATCTAGTAGTGTAGGCTATATGTGCAAATATATGTTTGCTAGAATTAATGGAGAAAATTTACACAATATTTCTGTTAGTATATGCATGCATAGTATCTCTCTCTTTCTCTATCTATCACACACACACATACACACACACACACATGCACACACACACACACACACACACTCTCTCTCTCCCTCTCTCTCTCTCTCTCCTTCGTGTGCACACTTGTCACCACCAAGTTATTATTATTATTACTTGTATTATTATTATTAATAACCCAATAATTGTACTCTCATTACACTAGTATAATGAGCACAAAGAAACTTTGACTATAAGTGGCTGTACGTGTCCATACCCTCATTGTCCAGCAGCACATTCTCAGGCTTCAGGTCTCGGTAGATGATCCTCTTCTGGTGCAGGTGCTCCAGGCCCTGGATAATCTGGGCACTGTAGAAACAGGCCCTGGCCTCGCTAAAGCCAGGGTTGTCCTCATCCACGTTATATATATGAAACCTGGGGGAAATTAGTACATGATATGTTGGTTACTACTAAGACTTAGTAAAATATTGTAATGTCCTGTACAGGAAAATGACTGCAACTCTATTAATAATAAGATAGCTAGGTGAAAAAATTTCACGATCAGTTTTACATTTGCCTGTGTCTTAGTCAGATCATGTCCAAATGACTCATTTCCGCTTCGTGACTAACAGCAACCTTAAGCTGCTATGGAACGGCCCCTGGGTGCTAATACTTATTAAGTAGAATGGTAATTGTTATCTGCATGCCAAGGATAAGGACTGATTACAGTAGCCAAGGACCATGTACTGTACTGTACTGAACTGTACTGTATGATTACCGTAGGTCTCCTCCGTTCATGATGGTCATGACTAAGCATAACTCTGTCTTAGTCTGGAAGGCATAGGCCAGAGACACGATGAATCTGCTGTGAACACGTGCAAGAATCCGCTTCTCCACCATCGCCCCCTACAGAGAGGAACACAACACACTAGCTTACCAGGTTACCAGTGGCCCATGCTATGCACAGCAACAACAATACTTGCACTAAAACTCTACCTCCATTAATACTTCACTGGGAATTTGTTCTAGTGTTTATATCATTGGTGTAGACTTCAGGTTAAATTATGCAATTATGGCATTGTTATATATTTATGTAACTTATATACTTTTTCATTAACGGTGCAAGCTCATATATTTTTTGTGTTGTGTATGTCATGTGTCTGTGTACCTGTGCACTGTGCACTGTACTGTTGTGTATAAGCTACTGGACACCTTGATAAATGAAGTATTCCTATCTATTCATCTACTGTATCTATCTATCTATCTATCTATCTATCTATCTATTAGGTATTTTTGGCAGATAGCACAGTGCAGTGCAGTGTAGGAGGAGAGAGTGAGAGAAAGAGAGATGGGGTGGAATCAGAAACTGGCCACAGGTCAGATTCAAACTGCAGTCCCCAATACATTTTCAGTAAAGGAACAATATTTTGCTTTATTTGCTTAATTTACACATTCTTTTATTGCCTACTTCTGCCCTTCAATGTTTGTTGGCATTGTTACTACGGCATGCATCACACTAGCAACATTTCTATGCTCAGTGTCTAGAAACATATGCAGACAAAACTTTGTTTATTCCCAGCATCAGTTTTTCTGTCAATTGTTCTGTTTGCTTCAAATTCATAGTTACGGACAAAACAGCTACATGGATGCGCCAGACATGTTCTCTTACTGTATGCATGAAAAGGAGCATATGGAAGTAGGTTTTAGTCCCCCTCACGGGGCACTGATAGATGGGACCCCAGAAAATGAAATCTTATCATTTTGGACATCAGGGGGGTATTCCAACAAGGTGGTTCAGTAGCAAACCAGGTTAAGTTAACCTGGAGGTAGTGTTATATCAGCTAACTGAAGAACCTAAGTCTTCCTTTTCTTAGCTTAATGGTGCCAGCAGCTACTCTATTAGCAGCTTTACCACTTTCTGTAGGTGAATTTAGCCAGGTGTATTACTTAACCATGTTCTTGGAATACCCCCCTGGTCCATAATGTAAGAACCAAGCATGGAGTTATAGATTGGCAGGCCTAGATTATGGATTATGCCCTTATGGCAAGATCTATGATGAGGACCAAAATGGGGGGTCATGAGATTCTACCCTTTCAAAGTGAATGACATCACCAGAGGTCACAGGCTACTCTTTCAATGGCAGGCTTATAAAGTAGTTTTACTGTTATGACCTCTGTCATGGCCTGTTGGCTAATTCGGCCCTGCAGGTGGATGGATCTGTACATGGGCTGATACTCCGTAATGACTGATCTTCAATTAAACATGCGTGCTAATGTGAATGGAAGTGCAAACCGCATCACTGACCCCTGCTAGAAATAGTCACCAGTGGAGTGGCACGTGCCTTATTTTGCTGATTGGTGACTTCTACAGAGCTCAGGGCAGGGGTGTGACCATGGCCTAATGTGGATTTGGGGAACAACTAGGCCTATACTTATTTTTGGCTCTGGCTTGAACTACAGGTGTTGACTCTAAATGTTGCCTGGACATGTAAATTGTTAGTCACCAGTGCTCTCAACAGGTCAATATAATGTGTCTAAGCATGTTTGTGCCGTTCATTATTCTGTCCTCCCATTGACAGTCACATCAAATCTGTTCCATATATAAATATGTTGGAGTTGGCACTTCCTAATGAGCTCAGTAGTATCACTAATACTACATGGCACGTGTTAATGCCTTGCACCCGTTAGCAGTGGATATAGCGGAGCATGCACTGGATGCTGCTCACGTGGACCCTTGCTGATCAATCTACCATTCACGGCTGATGAGAATTCTGTGGGTCCGCCTCATGTCTAACCCATCGACACATCAGAAAAGATCTGTAATAATGAACTGCAACTTTTTCATTGCACCAAATTTTTTGCCTTTTTAAATATATATATGTGTCATTTTGCTGTAGCCTATATGTATATTTTCAGAATTTCAGCACATGCAGTTAAATTTAAAGCAAATTGTCACATTGGTTCCACACAGAATGTCCTTTAGGGCTACCAATATGCCTTTTCACAACTAAAGTAACTGCTCTACTAATGCAAATATTTTCTTTCTTTTTTTTTAGTTTTTTTTTAGTTGTGACTACTATGTCTGATTTAATTCAATTTCAGAATTTAATACATAACACAAAATATCTATCAGCATCTGTGTCTGTTAGATAATAGGATACAGGGAGTTCCCTCCAAAACTATTTAAGTCTTATGTAAGTGAGCAGGAAGCATAATCTGCCACAGCCACTGACATTCAGATGAAGGTGAGCGGCTTTGGGGGTAGAAAAAATATATCAGTCCATTGATCATATGACTTCAGAACGGGCAGGATCACCATATATTGATCATCACACTGATCTTTTTCAAGGATCAGACAATAATAGTAATATTTATGTAACATTTATATATTAATAATAATTAATAAATGTTGTCAATAAATGTTGCACAGTACTGCACCAGTGTAATGCACAGTACAGCTACTTGTACTTTGTAATAACAATTTGTAATAACAATATATCTTACCTCAAATCCTTTCCTCTTCTTCAGTCTTTTTTTATTTAGCTTCTTGCAGGCATACATCTTGCCTGTACCCTTCATCTGACATGCAGACACTTCGCCAAAACCTCCCTTTCCCAACACGCGGAAGTCCAGGAACCAGTCCTCCCCCATCGGCTGCATTTCCAGCCATTTCCACTGGAGAAAACGTTTGAAGTACATGGTCTCCAGATAGAATGTGTATGGGACCTCCTTCAGGAAGTCCATCACACAGGTTAAGATTGCGTCGAAGAGGTCGCTCGTCGGTTCCTGGAGTTTCTCTTTCACTTTGGTGATGTCATTTTCTGGTAGAAAGGGGCAGTAGTATTTGGCGGAAGGCTCCATGTAACGCTCAATGATCTTAGTGGCCTTCCTGACCTTATCCTTGTCTTCAGCTGTGTCATATTCTTCGATGTCCTTCCAAAGGCGAGAGGGCCCTTTGTATTCATTGGCGGTTTCCAGGTATTCTTGAAAGAGACGCTTGCCAATGGGTTGGTCCACACAAATGCTTTGAAACTGGATATCTATTGTCTCACGGAGGTCTTCGCATACCGTGATGTGTGGCAGTTTAAGCTTGGCATGGTACTTCTTGTCGCGGCTGGTAGCTGGATTTGCAGAACCATCAAAGCTGCCACGCGCTGAGATATATGCAGAGTTTGCTACCACAGTGGTGAGGCCACCAATATCCATGGCAACAAAGAAAAGGAAAACCGAAAATAAAAAAAATAAAAACGTTGGGGATGCAGACAGTAGGAGAAGTGTGCTGTTCTCAGCAGGAACAGAAGAAGAAGGGCGACCAAGTGAAGGCAAAAAAGGAACTTGACAAGATAGAAAGAAGCCTCTCAGAACTCCTCACGCTGTGAGGGAGGGGTGTAAGAACAGCAACATGTGTTGCGCTCAAAAACCAGAGAAGGAGATAGTCCAAGGATTAATGCCGTATTGCTTCAAATGCTGGGAACAGACGCTTCCCCCCTGGAGTGCTAGAAATCAAAATGGAAACTGTTGGAGAAAGAGACCCAAAGACACTGAGGCCAGATAGGCTCCTACTCTTACAGCCTTAGCTGGGCATAACGTACTGTACAGCCCCATCTTCCTGACTCAACACCTTTCCCTAAAGCCTTTATCTCCTAACGCCATAATACCTTCCCCATGTTATTAACCCTTCATAAGACTTATGCAAGACACTGCTACCGCACACACATATTCATACTGGGCTTTTTTACTAGGCCACGTGCCCCAGAACCTCATGAAAACAACAGTGACTAGGGATTCTAGAGATGCAAGAGACTAGAGATGTTCATTCTGAGCTCTTTGGGTTTATTATTGAGACCTATCTCAGAATCTGATGTACAGTAGCTTCTCTAAGATATTTAACTGATAAAGGATGACCCAGTTGACAAACCTACTTCTGTGTTACCAAGGTCGTCTAGCGCATTGCCCAACCCACTGGTTACGTTTGGAGTCCCAGATCAAAATCGATTACTCGCTGCACTTAAAAACAGCAACCTCCAGCAGTTATCACAGCGGCCATTCCCTATGGTTTGTCAGAGCACAGGCCAAATAGCTCTACAGTAGGTGCCTTGCTTAGAGGCATGTGGATGTGGCAATGGGAGAGCGCTAGTCAGTCAGCCACTCCTCCACACATTTTTCCCTAGCGGTCAGAGATTGATTGACAGGCTACCCTTCAGTCCCAAAGCTGATTCCCTCACCTACAAGCTGATTCCATTGTTGCACCACATAGGAATACATCAATACATAAAACATTAACACTTCAAAGAATTGAGTTAATGAATGAATGAATAAATCAACCAATCACTAAATGGCTCAGAGCCCAAATGCCTCTCTGAAACAACTAATACACCTGTTGGTAATACTGCACTTCAGAATTTAGCACTGGTAGCTGCTAGAATCAGATTACTGATGTCATCAAAATAGTGCAGCATTCTGCAGCTAAAGGTCCCCAGATTTATGCTGATGATGTGATGCTTTCGCCCACTGAGCTACGGTGGTGACCGAGTCTTATAATCGTGCTGTGCCTACTGTTTTAACTTATTTTGTGGAGCATTATGAAAATGTCAGTCATGTCATGTTATTGTCTTTGGAGTGAATTTTGGCACCACCACAATCACAAATTAATGGGTTACATGGAGGACAGATGAACACTCCTCTTTTCCCCTCTGGTGTACGTCTCATTCAGTCTGCCAATTTGTAGAGTTTGAGATGATGTCCTAATCTCTATAGGCTTTCGAATCCTTTCAATCCTTTAAGTATGCCTATGATATGAATTGCAAGGGATTTCTGAGATGAGATGTTTTGATTTCAGACCCTTAAGACGTTAGTTCTCAAAGTCACCTATGACCCCTGTGGGTGTGCAGCATGTTGCAAGGAGGTCTGTGAGAATGTTTGCTACAAAACAGAATCTAGCATCTGACAGCACATAGGCCTACAGTAATGCTTTATACGATTACAATACTTCAAATGTAATTTGTGATATAATAGAGCCTAAAATGTATGTTGAATTGTGGAATGAAAGGCATTACATTTGATATGTGAGGCATACATTGTAAGTGTGAGGCATACATTGTAAGTCGCTTTGGATAAAAGCGTCAGCCAAATGCATAAATGTAAATGTAAATGTAAATGATTTGAAGCCAAATTTGTTCAGTTTGTACAAACTGCCAACCTCATTTGCTTGAAATTATGCATTTTAACATCAATGTATGCTAGTACACTTTCATCACTGCAAATTACACAAAGAGCAGACACTTATAAGTATGAATTTGCAGCACTGCAGTTCTGAGTGGAAACCACCACAAAATACAAAAAAAAATCTGTACAGCATGACATCACTGCCTGTATTGCCATTAAACACGAATTAGCATCTTAGCAGTGCCAGTGAAGCTCTGTGAAATATTTGGAAAGTTTTGTGTGCCTTAGGTAGCTAGTCTAATAGTTTTAACACCAAAACTCCCTAGTGTTGCTCTTAATACAGTATGTGCCACCGTCTGCAGTGTGGCCTTTTTAAGTAGCTATACTAATAGTTTAACACAACTCTGTGCTGCTTTAAATCCAGTATGTGCCACCACCCTGCCTGCAGTGTGGCGTGGGTATGATAGTATAAGGGCTGTCCCAAGGTTACCTTCCTCAGACTCACCTTTTCACCGGCCAGCAATGCCGCCCACCCCATTTGCGCACATGGAATTGGCTGTTATCAGACCATATAAAGTAGCAAACTGTAGCTAAAGGCATTCCACACTCACCCTACAGTACGTGTGCACTGAAGAGGCCAATCAAAGGCAATCAAAAGAGTACATCAGTCTCAAGTTAAAACCAGGTAGGAATGGAGAAGAGCCATACAATTTTACAAATATGATTTCATAATGTGCATTATTATAGGTGGTTCCACATTATGGATGTGACAAAACATGAGTAAATATAGTATTTAACTATTTTATCCAAACTGTACAAACAAAAATAACAAAATTTTACGTTATGCAAATACTGTGGCATTCTATTGGCATAGAAGATGTAACAAAAAGTCCACTTTCTGTGAAATTGCACATAACTATACATGATATTACTACATATGGAATCTATAGATTGTTTGTTCGTCCTTTATAGCTATTTAATCTGACTATTTGAGATGGCCACCCTGAAGGAGAAGAGGACCTGCGGGCAGCGGTGTGAGGACTTTGGGCGGTTTGTGTGGAACCCAGACCATGGGACGTTTATGGGCAGAACCCCAGTCAGATGGGGTATGTATGCATGAGTTGGAGAATTCAAATGGAAATAGTGTGACAGTAAGCGAATTTGACATTACCTGACCTTAACCTAGCCCATCCCACTGGTTATTTTAGGCATTCTCAACCTATTTACAGAAAGGAGAGTGTTAAGAACTGTGTTCTTTACACACCGATTTTATTTGGTGAAACACCAAATCGTTTTTTCACTATGCTGGTTAAAAGGGTGTACTGTAAGTCAGTGAAGCTGGTAGACTAGGCACCCAGGTTTTTCCATCTGCAGCATGATGGTCATTTGGTCAGTAAATAAATACTGTGTTTTACAGTCACACTCAACTACATTGAGAATAAATCTGCATTAAGCAATTGATTAGAACATTTTTATCTTTGCTGAGATTCTATTAAAATAAATATGCATGATTCATGATACATCAGGCCTTCAAAGAATTATAATTGTGATTGTGACTTAATTTGTCCTTTATTGTCCCTGTGGTTCTGAATATATTATGGGCTGTGCAATATATTTTATATTTTTAATCTAATAATATCTTTAACCTGTAAAAATGTTTTTTAAAAATACTGAAACCAGTTATCTTGAACAATTAAGGCACACATTTGCACAAGATTGATCTTGAATGTGTGTACGTTGTTACCTAAGAATAACAGAGAATATTGGTGAGGACAGTGTGAGGATATTTTTAAAAACAAATGTCTGTACGAGCTGTTGGTAATTTTTTTCTCTGTCAGAAAGGTTTTGTCCCAAACGCAGAATGAAATATGTGTATGTTTGTTTCATGACCACATTTTCATTAATTAAGCCTATCCATGGTCTGTCAGTGGCATCCATATTCACTTGTTACCACACAGCAAACATACAATAACTTTGTTGTGACCTTGTGATAAAGAGTACTTCCCCTTATCAATGTTATAGTGTTGAGAACATGTGGAGTTATGATAACTGTTAAGTAATGACTGGCCCGTGTCCTCTGAGCAATAGGCTACCAGAGAGGAACACTTCAAAGAACCCTCACCTTGAAAGAGGACAGACGCCAGGCACTCATTTCAGATACGCTTAAGGTCATGCATTTAGAAGAGTTCCTTTTCAAATGGCTTTGTATTGAGAAGATAGTTCCATTAAAAACGACTTACAGAGAAACACAAAGTCCATGAATATAGTCAAGTCAAGTCAAGTTTATTTATATAGCACATTTAACAACATAGTTGACCCAAAGTGCTCTACACAGACAATAATATATACAAATAATCATGAAGACAGATAAAGAAGATGA
>JASCQY010000078.1:46097-62565 GCA_030264315.1 Sardinella tawilis | reverse complement strand
AAGGTGCACTAAATATGTCAACACAATATCACTGCCTCCTCAATTATTTACACACAGTGAATCTAATGACCTCGCATGGGGGTCACACACACACAGCTGGTTTGTTTACAAAGCTATGCACCACAGGCTGATGATTTCTTAGTAAAAAACTATAGCAGGGCTAACTGCTGACAGTTTTATTTAAAAAGTATGAATCCAGCATGGGAGGTTGGAGGGATGGGGGGTTTTGGAAAATGATAAACTTTGAATCAGATCACAAATTCTAACTGCCTAGTCAAACATGAACTGGCTCGCATGATTCAATAAAAGGGTGTTCGGAAAGTAGTTTAGCACACACACACACACACACACAAAGTTTTGTTCTTTCCCCCCATCTGGAACATTCATCTGTATACTCCCCTTCACCCACAGAGCTCTGAAACAATAGCCGGGTGCGATTCAGACTGGCTCATGGGTAGATCCCTCCAGACCCCCTAGTGCTTGGAAAGTGTCTCTAAGCCCGGACCCAGAAGTTAATCATAGCTAAACATAGTTCAGCCAGGCACTCGTCATCAGACGAGCATGCCAAGCATGCAGGAGCATTGAGGAGACTATCACCACATGCCTGTGTGAGTGATAGCCACTGATTTGGTGTCCTTGAGGTTCAAACAATGCATGATGTGCTGCTAGCACCCTCACAGCAAAGCTATACGTATTTAGCCTGTGGTGGGAATAGCTAATGTACTGTATGTATACACAAATATTGCAAGTATAATGTGACATTTTTACATTTTCAAGATTGCTTGTTTGCAGCTGAAGCATCTCCTTAAACACCTGTTGATACCACTGTGATTTACAGTTTGTGTGTGCGTGTGTGTGTGTGTGTTCGTGTGTGTGTGTGCATGTGGTTCTTCACTTTAAATCCCAGATTACTGGTGCTTGGAAGATCTATACCGGGAGCTGGTGAAACAGTACGTGGAGGCCATGGTGATGTTACAGGGTCGCCCCCCAGATCCAACCACCGTAGAGGGCTGTGCCTTCCTTAAGCCCGACAACTTCCTACTCGCCTGGCACACCCCCTTCAATGACAAAGGTCAGAGACCAGTGGCTTGAGTTCAGACATATTGGTACCTGCCAACATTTAAGGAGTAAAATCTCTCTTTTTACAGGGAGAAATGGGGTAAACATATTAATTAGTTTATTCATGAGGAAGTTTGGGCTTTGTAAACTACTGGAGATTCCAGGGAAAAATGGATCAGAAGTTCGGGAGAAACCTGGACAAAAACGGAAGTGTTGGCAGCTATATAAGCAACACTGTAAACATATAATCACACAGGCTTTCATGTCGGTTTCCAGAAAAAGTAAAAAAGTCTATTGTAGATTTTTTGTAGATATATTCTCAGGTTTGCAAGAAGTTATAAGTAAGAAGTTAGTGCCTTTCTTTTATGTTTGAGTTCTTCTTTGACAAATACCTATTTGCAAACAAAAGCAATCCAACTTTTTTGCTTTTGTCTCCTGTGCCAAAATGTAAGAATTTAGACATATATAAGTACATGTATAAGTATATACTGTATGTGTAGACTACTATACCTGTGTGTAATATTAGTGTATGTGTGCTGGTGGCTACAGGATCGGGGTTTGGAGCTGCAGCCAAGGCCATGTGTGTGGGTATGCGTTACTGGCAGCCAGAGAGACTTGACAGTCTTATTGAAGTGAGCATTGAAACAGGTCGTATGACCCATAATCATCCCACAGGTAAGGTCTTCCCATCAGTGGCAAGATCTAGGCTGACTTGTATACATGTACTTTATTTCATCTGAATTCTTTCTAGGCAAACATTTTGCTACTATCTATATAGCATTTTTATGATTCACTGTATGATAAGTCTGTTGTCTGTTGTCTCTGAAACGTTGATGCCAGGATTTGTATCAGCTTGGAATGTGTTTCCCAAAACTATAATTGCTCATCAGTTAGAAATTCCCTATGATTGCAATGAACTTAAAGGAGAAGATTGGTGTGAATCAACCCATAGCCCTGTTGTTAGAGGTGACTGAATGCTGCCTATAGCAAAAAGAACCAGAACATTTTGATGCAACCTAGGCAGAGTTACAAACCATTAACTATTGTTAAGTGAATGGGTCATAGCGAAATAAAACTGAAAGTAAAACACTATGCCCCATTTACTCAGTGTAAGTTGCCGGTTCAGTATCCGGCCTATGCTGCATCAAATTTTTTCGTTCTTTTTCCTATGGACAGCATTCAGTGACCTTGAACAACAGGACTTTGGATTGATTCACACCAAACTTCTTCTTTAATTAGCAACCATGTCTTTGTGAAACACCCATGGCCAGTTCCGCTACAATGCCTGTTAAAAGCTTGTGTACACTGAAGAAAATCAAACACAGGCAACAACCGATTCTGACAGCTCACAATCAACAGAGAAAGTCATCAAAGTAAATAATAAAATTGGAATAAAAAAAATTCTGATGAATATTCCGGTGTGTTCCAATCCGAATGTTCCAGTATATGACTGAGATATGGTGGCCCTGTGTCTTCCAAGTTTAAAGGTCATTAGACCAGTGCTGTCCAAGTTACTGTATGTGAGCAGCAGACACACACAGACAGATGGACAGACTACATTACAATACACTTCTTCCTCTTCCCCTGGGGGACAAAGGCCATTAGGACCAAGAATAGCAAGCCTAGCCTTAGCCTGTACTACCATTTGGAGACCCCTTTCTTCTTTCTTGGAATTTCACAAATGTCGACTAGATATACTTTATTTCTTTTCAGGGCATAAATCATTCCTAAATCATTTAAAGTGACCAATCAAAAATGATCGGAATGATTCGGAGGTGATTGGTTATTTAAATTCAAAAGAGCATTGTAAAGTTTTAATATTGTTTGTCAAAAGAAACGTCAGCTTGAAAAACAAATTAAGGTATCCAAAGCCATTGCAGAAAACCATGAATTGATTATTTGTTTGTGAAGTTGTCCAACTGTGAGAGGAATCCATGTGTTCTCATAAATTCATCTTCGAGTTCATCTCACAGATTAATCTTCTATTGTAAATGAATAAACAACAGTTTATTTCACAGGTTTCCTGGGCTCTCTGTGTTCAGCGCTGTTTGCCTCCTTTGCTCTACAAGGAAAGCCAGTGGCCAGCTGGGGTCGTGACCTTCTCAAGGTCATTCCTAAAGCGGAGGAATACTGCAGAAAGACCATTCGGCACCTCTCGGGTAAAAAAAAAAAAGGAAAGAAAAGAAAAAAACTGGATTCTAAACTCAAATCATTTGGACTGTGGAATAACAATGTCTTAAAATGGCTTAGTCACCAGCAATGAAAGGCCTACCGGTTAAGACCTCTGGCCTGTAACCAAAGGGTAGCTGCTGGATTTGTCCCTCACCAGTAGGCAAAATGTGGGCAGGGGGAGTGATTGAACATGGGCCTCCCATCCCATGCCCACACCCACGCCTGAGGTGTCCTTAAGCAAAGGCACCAAATCTCTCACGGCTCCCCTGAGTGCCAGGGCAACAGGCTGACCAGGATAGCGTGTCCACTCACTCACCTTGTGGGTCACTAATTCATGGATTAGATAAACGCACAGGCCAAATTTCCCTCTTGGGATTAAAAGATATACCGCTACTGCAATGGCTCTTTGGTGTCTACATGGTCCCTCCCTATAGAAGTAACACCAAAACGCATACGTGTGAATAGTTTACATACATAGAGTGACCTCCTTTCCCTATTTCTCCCTATAGAGTACCTGGAGAGGTGGTTTTATTTTGAAGCCAAGTGGCAGTTTTACCTGGAAGAACGAGGGATTATAGAGGAAGGAAAGGAGAAGCCGGTTTTTCCTGGACAATATGATGCTGTCGAAACAGACAAGGTCATAAACACAGGCATGAGCACAAATATGCAATAGTATGCAAAACAGCTGCTGAATTTACAAGCCTCTATGACTAGATAATGTTATTATCCATTATAAAATAATGAGGATCATTCAGTTTTTCAGTTCAGTTTAACAATATTGCTTGTAAACAATTCTATTTTTTTGTCCATTTTCGTGATATCACTTGAAATCCTCTTCATCACCCACTCACAGCCACTGAATTGGAAGTACTGATATGAAAATTAAATCTGTAGAACAGACAGGACTTGAAAACTATATCCTTTTTAATTAAGGCGAACAACGTGTTTCGCAACTGCTTCCTCAGATTCGCTCAATGAGCAGACAAAGATAACGTGTTGTTCGCCTCAATTAAAAACTTTAATGGTGATCAGTGTGCGGCGTTCTTCATCTTTTACTTAAGGTTGTTTTTTTTGCTCTGTTTTTTTATCCCAAACTTCTTGGCTTGTGTGTATAGTATCCTCCAATAACTTGACTCTTCTTTCGATGCCCAGATGTATAAGCACTGGAGCTCGGAGGGGCGGGCGGGACGGAGAGGGCACGACGCCCCCATGATTGCCTACGATGCTCTACTGGCTGCCGGCTCTGACTGGACTGAACTGTGCAAGAGAGCCATGTTTCATGGAGGTAATAAAATATATGTTAATGTGCACGGCACACTGTTAGATTTCTGCAGTATCATACTGACTGAACTGCAAAAGAGCCACAGAGGTAATTATGCATTTTTAAAGAAAGGACACTTATGAGTTAGCCTATAGTCTTTTTCGCCTTTCACCCCAATACTTTAAAATAATGATTTTGAGGATAAGGAGGATTCAGTACCCACTATTAATTCATATCAAGGACAAGGTTATTGTCTCTTATGTTCAATCAACATGTAACAAATACTCATCATCTATCGAATGTGATGTGACCTACATGTAAGGCACTCAACCCTGGGTGGCAATTTTGTAATCACTGATATTTGTAAGTTGCTGTGGAAAAAAGAACATTGGTCAGATGAACAAAATCCATATAAAGTAGAGAAATAAATATGAGAACATAGTAAATATGAAGTTGATTAGAAAACTAGGGTTTGTCGTAAAGGTGAACTGCTGATATGTGGTGTGTGTGTTTGTATGTGTGTGTGTCCTGTCTACAGGTGAGAGCAGTGCAACAGGCCTCATAGCAGGCTGTCTGTACGGGCTCTTGCATGGACTGTCAAAGGTACCGGCTGGACTGTATCAGACACTGGAGAAGCGCGAGCAGCTAGAGGAACTAGGAGAGAAGCTCTTCCGTGCCGCTGCCAAAGAGAAGTCAGAGAAGTAGTGTTTTCAGTTACAGGAAAACAGCACAGCACAGCTCAGTGTCTGCTCAAATCTCCAATTCCCCAGTGCTTCAGTGATTGGGCTTGTTTGGCTTGGCTGGCTGGCTGGCTAACTGGGCAGGAGTTTGGTTCATTGGGCAAAAGCCCATGTTGTAGCAACGTCAGAGAATTTTGCCCAACGAAAAGAACCCTCATTGCCCCCAGAATGCATTGTTTCCAGACAGACAGACAGCCATCTCAAGTAAGCCTTTATTTAGCTATCAACAATCTAAGAGGTCATGGTGATCTCGGTTTTTACACATCTATGGGATTTTTTTAAAATGTCTATTCCAGATAATATCCATCAAACTAAAATTGGATTGTTTTGCGTGCAGTAAAAATAAGGAAAAAACAGCCCAGCTGCAGTATCTGGAATGTATAGGCCTACAGTATATAAAACATATAATGAGTGAATAACAGGTGAAGAACGGCTATATGGTCAGTACTTCCCTCATGATAGTTAGCTAATGAATCTACACGTGTCTGGTTATGTTGTAGAATATTATATGTATTTGTATGAACTAGTTTGCTGTCTCTATCAGCTGTTATTGTGTTTACTAAATAGTGGATATATTTTGATGAAATTGTACTCATAACCTGAATGCCTTGAAATTTGTGTTTAAAGGACAAGTTTGGATTTTACCACTTAAAGCCTTCTGTTCAGATTTCTGATGAAATACAATGGTTAAGGTTGACGTTTTGGCACATGCTGCTGTTCTGAGAATTTTATGTTGTTGCTGTAGCTCCCCGCCCCCTTCACAGTAGCGGCATACAGTAGGTGCACTGGAGCAAATGCTCCTAAAACATTAAACATTCTTCTACTGTACAGCAGCATGTGTCAAAATTTCAATCCAAGCCATTGGATTTCATGAAAATCTTAAAACAAGGCTTTAAACGGGAACGCCGGCACGTCTCAGCCTACATTCCAGTTGAAGCAGTAGTCGAGTACAACGAGCTAACAAAAAATGAACCGAAATGATGCGACCTGAATGGAGGTTTTACCGACGCAGCAAAAAAGCTTCAGAGCCATAAGCTACGTAAACAACTTGCCCGCGCTATGCTATTTTGCTGCGTCGCTAAAACCGCTATAACTCCGTTCAGGCTGCATCATTTCGGTTCATTTTTTGTCAGCTCGTTGTACTCGGCCACTGCATCCACTGGAATTTAGATTGGGACATGCTGCCGTTCCCCTTTAAGTGTCAAAAAACAAACCTCTCCTATAATGATTTTGACAGGAAAATAGAGTAGTGTGCAGCTTGTAAATGATCAGCTAAAAATTGGCGATGCACTATTTATACAAAGATGCATTAATACCAAGATGAAAACCTGTTCAGCTGGCCACAACTAACTTGGCTAACTGCATAGTGATCCGTTATCAAAATGAACCACCTTCAGTATGGACCCACATTCAATGGTCTGTGTTTCATGGTCAAATACGCCATATTGGGTGAGAACATTTTGAAGCCTACAAGGGCTGAAGGCCTATTTTGATATTACTGGTATGGTTATTATATCACCATCACACCCATTAAGAAAAAGTGCCATTTCATGTTCAAATAGTGAGATTTCATCACATATACATTGTATTAATTCTACTTATTCTAAAACGTTTTAAGCAGTACAGAAGACAGCAAAATTATTCTTTGGAATGTAATGGAATAATCGCCACTGTGACTTGCTTGAAAATATGGAACTATGAAAATACTATCACAGGAATTTGTTCCATTTCATCTCATGCCCATCCCTATAGACATGTTCAAATATATTCATATTCAAATGATTCCATTTCCAAACACATTTGTGTCACCTTTCACAAAATGATAGTTTTATTATATTAGTCACGGTGGATCTTCACCCATACTCACATGACATAACATTGATCACTCTGCATGGCAAGACAAACAGGTGCTAACTGTTCCTAACTTGTACTCATCATCTCTGCTCAACTGTTTTGTTTTGAGTTCTTCGACTAGACAAGTTTTTTAAAAATGATCCATTAATAGCAACAGGAACTGTTGAAAGCAACTGTTTTGACGCGCTGTAAAGTCAAAATTGCCTACAATATGTTGTCTACACATCCACTGATGTTAGCATGAGTTCTCTTTGGTTTCATTTAGTCTCCAATTCTGTATCATAGCGAGGACAGACATTTGTTTCACTGCATCTTCCTTGGAGAATCTCTTAGCCTGTTGCTTAATTCCCCTCTCTTTATGTACTGCATTACTTTGTATGAACTGAAGGCATCTGCTAAATAAATAATCATATTTGAAAGTAATCTAACCACAAAATTAATTGTGTCATAATTTGTTCTTATACAGCATTACAAAGTTAATTTGATCTGAAAATTTTGCACTCGCTTATTAGTGCAGTTTTATTTGTGTGTATCTTGAGTATAACCGCATCATACTTTTTTGGAGAATTTTTTATGCTTGTGCTTGGCAGGTTCCACCTATGAACCTATGTACTGTAATACCCTTTGGCATGTGATTGATCAATTAATTGATTGATTGATTGGTTTCTGTTAATAAGTCTTATGCTTCAAGACAATGCCATTTCCAGACACCTTCTTCTGCACCTTTCCAAACACTTTCCTCTGTCTGCACCCGCTTTGCATAATTATTTTCTATCAGACAGTCCTTTTTAAGTTTTACAAAAATCGCACAAAAAGCCCACTGAAAGCACAAATGCAAACCTGATAAGCACACCACCTTAAGCACAGTTCAATTTTATCTCTAAACACTCTTTCCCCCACAGAACACAGTTAAATGTTGTAAATGATTCTGGGTTTCATCAAGTAGCCGAACGATAAGTTGACTATTTTCACTGCTAGAATAAATCAAATGGCTCAATGGGCTGAATATTCATGAACGACCTCCTTAAAAATGAAGGTGGCATGTAAGCTTAGTACAACTGTACAATAACAACACACCAGCCATGGATAAACATTTAAAGATGAAACATCTACTGTCAACAGCTATAGCACTATGATTAATGTTATCTGCATACCGGTAGTCCCGAAATATACTGTAGGTCTGAAGTCGACTAGTACATTGCTATTATGAAAAAAGCCACTGTTCTAAAGATAAAACATCTGCTGCCAACAGCTAGCAAAATTAATGAAATCCGCACCCAGCAAGCAAGCCTGCACACGCCCGTTCCGGACCACTTTGGGCTGTTGTAGGGGGCCCGTGAGTTTTTGTTCATTAGCATTAGTACTGGCCCCAGCCCTCTCTTAGTCCTCATAGCCCTAACTGGGGCCCGTTAAGGTTTGGTGTGGACTGGCTCTAACCCACACTGGGCACAGTACTTGAATAAATGGCCTAAAACCTAGTAAACCGCTATTTTGAAAATTGGTCAACTAAAAAAAACCCTTTGAATGATATGATAGTGGTTATATTATGTACTCAGTGAACAAAACAAAGCCACCTTTTATCTCATGCAGAACCACAATGATGACAAAAGTGTTGGCAAAGACCACTGGCACCATGGATACCAAATATCTGAGGCGAATAATTCGTGACAGAACAACCCACCCAGGAGTGTGTGCCATTTTGGAGAACCTTCTACAGTACTTCGCCCAGGAGTTATCCAACAAAAACAACCTACAGAAGGAAGATGTGAAGAGCCATGCAAGGCCAGAGACAAGATTTGTTGCCAAAGATGAACAACAGGAAAGCTGTGATATTAGACATCTAACGACATTCCAGCTCGTTCGGGCCAAGTTCCTGAGAGCTGCAGCCAATCAAACTCACACTCGTCAATACAAAGTAGGGTCCTCGTCTTTTAGGCGACCCGGTTGCCTTGTCCAGCAAGCCTCCAGTGATGAGATTAAGAAGCCGACAGTAAGCCGTCAGAGGGTTAAAAACTTGACAGCCATTTTTTCTGCAGAGGGAAAGAGTGACATAAGCCACCACACAGGGGCCAAGCAGAATAGGCCCAAACCCCTTGCCAGGCGCTCAGTTTTAGCGGCAATAGAGAAGTTTGAGACCCTTGGTTCTGTGCAGAGTGTTCATTGTAGAAATGCTAGGAATAACAAAGTCACTGACCCAAATGTCCCGATTTCAGAGCAAGGAGAACAGATCAATGACAAAAGACAAAGACCAAAGGGGAAATGCCAAGCATCAGATAAGTCAGGTATTGTTCAAAGCCCAACATCCCCAGGGGAGAACGTATCTGTTAAAAGCTCAACAACTCAAGAGGAAAAGTTAGCAACAGTTCATGGCCAAATAAACCAAGGGGAGAAAAGACCATCAACTCAAGGAGAAACGTTAGGTACAGTTCAAGGCCCAACCACACAAGGAAAACAGTTAGCTACAGTTCAGAAGCCACCAAACCAAGGGGAAATGTCAGCTATTCAAAGCCTAACAGAGAATGTAGATGAAAAGCAATCAGAGCAGCAATTGCTCAAAAACTCTGATTATGGACAAGAGATTACAGAGGCTGTGCAGACAGCACTGAATCACAAAGGTTTTATACAGCAGGAGCAGGTGCTTGGAGAACTAAGTGCAAGTGAAGGTTCAGGTAAGGAAGTAAAGGAGAAGAGTCCAGGTAGCAGAGCGCACACCTCACCCCAACTCACAGTTCAGGAGGAGAAATGGGCTAATGTGGAGGAAGGAAACTACTTTTGCGAGGTAATCCAGTGGACCTTCACAGAACCTTGTAGTCATCTGTGCTTCACTGTAGAACCCCAGAAGGTACAGCAGGTTGCTGTTGTATCCTATCCTCAGGTGTGGTGTCTCTCTACTTCAGAATCTCCATCAACCACACAAGTTAGGCAAGGTTCACATCATGCCAATAATCAATCATCATCATCATGGTCCGATTATTTAGACACCAAATCTACAGAGATTACAGTGCATACTGACATAAAGCAAGTCACAGAAGGTCTACATGATGGAGCTAAGTCCCATGACCTGACAAAATCTTTCAAGGACTACAGTGAACAATCACAGCCAAGTGAATTAGGAGTGAAATGCACTCGATTACATGGGTTGAGAGTTCTAACTGGCTCAAAAAAACTCACAAATTGTCAATCTGATTCTGTTTGTGCAAGACCTGACTTTCCTTTCCACTCGGATACAGAAGATCTGCTCCATGAATCAAAATTCAAGAGTAAGGATTCTGTCCCACAGAAAAACCTGAATTACAATTCAGACTCAGTAGAAGAATCAAATAAGCCTCAACCTCAGTCTGAAAATGATTACATTCCAAAAGCACAGCTATCAGTAAGTGATGACCCCATTCCATTTCAAAGTGTCTTCCATTCAGAGAAGCAAAACTCTGAAACAGATCTGATGACCCCTGTTGGTTCAACCATGACAACCCAGTTGTGTAGACAGCAGCACATTACTGATCAAAGCCATGACATTAGTTCCGCTCACACAACAGATGCAACCAGCCATGGACAAGATGTATGCAACAACAAGCCAGCCATAGACAATACAAACAATAGTGAGACGTTGTTGACAATTACATCCATGGGCAATGAGGCACAGCAAGTGAACGAGGACACTACCCTAGGCCAGAAGACAGAGAGCAATTTGAGAAGTGAGAGCCTGACAAAAAATCCATTGCTGAATGAACAGCATGGAAGGTCTCAAGTCCAACCAAGCAGACCCAAGTATAGATCATTCCAATGTGAAGAACCCTGTGTGAAAAAGAAATACATTCCCAAAACGATTCGATTCACTGACACATTCTAAGATTTAAATATATCAATAGTGGTACAGTGCATATACAGTTTTGAGAGTAGGCTACATTATTGTTTGATACATTTTTATTTGGGACAACTGATAATCTCCATTGAATGATCAAAATTTACATGGATCTAATTTAGACTTATGAAAACACACATTGTCCTTCATTTGTATTATATCTCCACAAACTGTAAGGTTTTGTTTTCTGTCTATGTGTATATGATGTATGTGCTATAGATGTGCCTTGTGTTCTGTCATTATTCATATGATTGCTAGGCTATTCTTCAGCTAATTTAGGCTGAAGAAATAGCAGGCCTTCACCCAGGTTGGAAACCCAGGGTATAACCACATGCTAATAAAAAGGAGGGAATTCTTGGACTTGACTTTCCAGCTCTTTCCAGCCACTCCAGCTCAACATTTTTCCAGCTTTTTCTGAGACATGTAATACAGAATCTCACTCTGACATTCTGTAGATGACAAGCTAAATGCCATCATGCCTCGCTGATTCAGACAACTACTGTTCAATGCCGACCTGTTTCAATAGACAAATTAAGTAGGTTACACAAACAGCTTTTGATCTTCTTACTTGATGCACATAAATGCACATTGCACCTTATGACATGTCTTTTATATATAGGCCTACTGATTAGACTATTTATTCTGAAAGATGTACTGTATAGGGCACATGCTCCTGTCTGTATAAACTATTGTAGACCTATGTATATTCTGGGTTTTTTCCTTTAAAAAGTAAATATTTTTTTGTCTAATAAGAAATAAATAAGCTAAGTAAACTGGAACTTACGCTCAGCTGGTGCAACCCAGTGCTGATCTCTCCTATTTTAATGACATACATAAACAAGATGTATGGGAGGAAAAGCAGTATTTGAGATTGTGTGTCAGACAAAAGTTTTGACACACGAGAAGAGTTAATTATTTCTCAGCAGCTAATACAAAAACCAACTATGCAATGCTGCCTTAAATAGATTTTAACACGTTTACACATCTCTACACCAGTGTAGAGACAGACCCCTTAGACCTACTATAGTGTAGGCTACAAAAGGTAGGCCTTCAAAACAGACAAGCAACAGATTTTGACTACATAATAGCCTTGTTGGCATAGGCCTACAGAGTAATGTAACATAGGACATAAAACCTAAATCAATTTTAGCATTAGAAAAAAACACAAGTAGGACTAGACTAGCCTAAAAATAAAAACGAATCAGCTCTGCACAAACCCAAACTGATTTGAAAGTTCTAACATATTTTTCCAGAATGAACGCTCCCGAGATGAGACCGCGACGAGTCGGGGTTTCGCGAACGTTCCCAGCTTCCGTGTTTTGCGCAAAAACCTCCCCTACGGTAACCGACAGGAACACACCAATGAACTTCAAACTGCTACACACGCAATGTATGTGAGGACGATTATTTGCTGCAAATATCAAAGTCAACCATGAATGCAACCCTGAGAATCAATTTAGAGCGCATTTGACTGCATGGGCTAAAGAAATTCGCGACCTGCTAGGCTAAAGCCTACCTAATCTACCGGCTGAGGTAACTTGACTAGTTATTTTAATGTAGAGAAAATGAGGACTAACGTGTCATTTCTCTCTTACATCTGGAAAAGCGCATCAAAGTATGTCACGTCAAATAACTGTCACACTGTTAATGGTTTTAGAACCACTATCAGACCACACTGTGTTAACGTTAGTACTCAGTCTAGTGACAAAAAATGGTTGAAGCCATCGGGATCTGACACAGGAATAAAGGTATACAACAGTCTTACCAAACAGAAAGAGCCTCTCATATTGGCTGAAGAAGGCATCGCAAAATGGTATGTAGTAAAGAAAATCTGACATCATAAATATTGCAAGTAACGTCTTGCTGTTCCGAATCGTGCAACGTTGTTGTCTTGTTCTTTGAAGGTATTCCTGTGGACCTACTGTGTATGACCATGCGCATCTTGGACACGCATGGTAATGACCTCGCCCTTTGAACTATCCAAAACACCTGCTAATTTTGTGAAGGACACCTGTTTTTATGACATTATACCTTCTATTATCATGTGTTGCCATTGCCAACAAGATTAGTTATTGGCATTATGTTTACAATGACGGATCCCTACTCTCTCTCTCTCTCTCTCTCTCTCTCTCTCTCTTCCCCTCTTCATAGTTCATATGTTAGATTTGACGTTGTCCAAAGGATTCTGACAAAGGTGTTTGGAATAAATGTCATCCACGTCATGGTCATCACTGATATTGATGACAAAATCATTAAGAGAAGTCTGGAGGTACAGTAAGACGCCAGTTAGTCACCGAATTGAATGCAATATAACCCCAGGATGTCACTCACAGATGAGCTGCAGAAACATGGATCAGCCATAATTTGACCCCCTGCATAGTTTTGTGTAAGCTTTTGGATGGATAATGGGCTGCGCTCATTTCTCTGCTTTTGGGCCCTTGTCAGAGTGACACATCCTTGTGCTTAGCATACCAATATTTTCCTGCTTGCAATACATCAGCCTCAAGTATCATGAGGTGTCAAAGGACCCCATCACAGCAGGCAATACATTTACACTGAGGATGCGCTGATTTGCAGGAGAACATCTCATCCACTGTATTGGCCAGGATGTATGAGGAAGACTTCAAACAAGACATGTTGGCCTTGAAGGTAAATACATGCAACATAGATTGCAATGACACCATAACAAGGGCAGGTTTGTATGGCTTTCTATGCATTGCATCTTAAAGCATAAATGCAGTTTTCACAATTTGAACCTTATTTCATGGACAAAATAACGTTACTTACTCAGCTGTTTCACTTTCCACTGAAGTCATGTCTTTGCAGAGTTATTGGAATTGTAGCCTATCCATGTAACAGAGTTGTTGGGGCACTGAAATGCAGCCTGTAAATGCGTTCATTTCTCAGATATTTGTTATAATATGGTGGTGTTATTCCCATTTCAGTCAGAAGTACTTTGCTATCGCCTATCTATTAGCTAAACAAGCCAATTGAGTGTATGAAGTTTCAGGAAGTAACGTGACTGGTAGAGCTACATAATGACATCACTTGTTGTTTCGTCCGTTTTCATGAATATACAGACCCCGTATGGTGATAACAAAAGTATTTCTGACCGAAATGGGAATAGCACGTATCATAACAAACATCCGAGAAATGAACACATTTTCTGGCTACATTACGTTGAGGCGAGTCCAATAACTTTGCACAGACTCAACTGCACTAGAAAGTGAAACGGCTGAGTAAGCAACGTTATTTTGTCCCTGAAATAAGTCTCAAATCGTGAAAACGCCACATCCTTTAAGCCACAAATAGACCAGATAGTTTAAATAGAAAGGGAAATAGATTGCTAAGACCTTCATAAAATCAACGAGGAGCAAAAACTATGATGTGTTGTCAGACAGTAGATTGTACCAAGTGTACACTTAATGATACTTAATTAGTGATTGTTTAATGTTATACGAATGGGTAATGTATTGTGCTTTTAGGTCATCCCTCCAGTTGTTTATATGCGTGTGACAGAGAACATTGCCCATATTGTGGCATTCATCGAAAGCATCATAAAAAATGGACATGCTTATGCAACAGCGAATGGTGAGTCCTAACAGATTATACTAATAAGATGGTGGATTAAATACAACTCCAAATTGCTATATTAATCTAACACAAATAACTTTGTTGTTGTTGTCTTACAGGAGATGTTTACTTTGATGTGCCATCAATAGGCCATCGCTATGGCAAATTCATGAACATGGGAGACACAGCTGGTGAAGCAGGTGTTTCATTGAGTCATTTACATTTATACATCTAGCTGATGTTTTTAGCCAAAGTGACTTACACTTATCAACTATCAATTAGTTTAGGGCCAGTCTCCCTTAGTAGGGACATAATAGGGTTAAAGTGTAGGTTCGGAGTAAATTTTACTAAAGCGCTATGCACTATGAAGTCCGTTCACATTACCCATCCGAAGATTTGTTTACCTTTGTCGAACATTGACGGAGATAGCCGAGCTTGACGAATGCTTTGATACAGCCACTATTGGCACATGTCATGTAGCTTGTAAAATACACCTCTAAAAATGCATCACAAAACGCTGCATTGGAAATTTGTAAGTCCACTAAGTTTATTAAAAACAACTTTAGCCCGATTGCTGGAGATTAAATTTTCCAAGATGGCGGAACGTCACTGCACAGGTTTGGTAAAAACAAGTAAGTCAGTAAAAGTCTTCTTCCTGATAGAAAGCAAAGTGACTTTTACTTGCTTTTCCCTAAGCGGTGCAGTGACATCGACGTGCCGCCATCTTGGAAAATTGAGACTAGCAATAATCAGGCAAAAGTTGTGTTTGGTGGACTTTGACCAAAGTAAACAAATCTTCGGATGGGGTATGTGAATGGACTTCATAGTGCATAGCACTGCAGTAAAATTTACTCCGAACCTACACTTTAAGTGCCTTGCTCGAGGGCACAACGGTGGCAGTTGGATTATAAACACACAATTTGCATGCTAGCCAGGTTCCTTAAAGGAGAAATCCGGCGCGAAATGGCTTTCGTAGTGTTAAAACGTGATGCTGAGAACTGACTCCTGCCACATACCTTTCATCCATAGGTCCCCTGCATTCAGAAATCCAGTGCTGGTTAGCCGATGCTAACATGTGTGCTTTTGCTGTGGGTCCATCTTCATATTCAAGCTAGTTCATAATAAACTGTAATTTCCGCCCATTTGCAGGCCTACGAAAGCCATTTCGCGCCGGATTTCTCCTTTAATCACTATGGTACCACTGCCCCAAGATTCAGTTTATGTGTTTTAGCTGAGTTTGTACAGTATAAGAAGAAAAGTTTGATATGATTCTCCAATGCTTACAGAGGGCACAAATAAACGAGATATCAGGGACTTTGCTTTATGGAAGGCATCTAAACCACATGAGCCTTTCTGGGAGTCGCCATGGGGACCTGGAAGGCCTGGGTGGCACATTGAATGTTCCACCGTTGCCAGGTACTGTAGGTTATCATCAAACATTGTCTCCTTCACCAGGTTGCTTCAACTTTCCCTTGTTTGGTGTAACACTTTCATTAAGTCACCTCAGTTAAGTCCAAAACATTGTGAAAACAACCTTCCTGCTAACAGAATACACATACTGACTTTTTTTTTTTTAATCAATTTTCAAGTTTTATTTTATGTCCTCAGCTCAGTTTTTGGGAGTCAGCTGGATATCCACTCTGGGGGAATTGATCTGGCCTTCCCACATCATGAGAATGAGATTGCCCAGTGCGAGGCCCATCACCTGTGCCAACAGTGGGGGAACTATTTCCTACACTCAGGTATATGCACTTACATTCGTTCAGAAAGTAGTTCCGACTGAGTTTCAGCATTTAAGTTTGGACCATAGTAGGCGCTTTTAGCTGTAGATGAGCATAACTGGTCAGCCATTCAAAATGCTTTTCCAAATACTAGAAGGGCACTCCGAGAGCGCAGACCGACGCCAAGGCAGCTGCCATTTCCACTTTATATTATTTCCACCTGAAC
>JASCQY010000078.1:26406-36885 GCA_030264315.1 Sardinella tawilis | reverse complement strand
TCAGAAGGTGGCATAGAGAAAAGATCTATGATGTCTACACTTGGTACCCACAATGCCATGGGTGCTTGGTTTGAGCAGTAGACTCGACAAAAAAATCTCAGGGTCCCTGCAGCAAAACCTTGATCTCATCTCAAGACACTTGACGTCCTTGATGCAAAGAAAGTCCTGTAATCCTCTGATGTCCTGGAGTTTGATAGTTATATTTTGGTTATGGGAGTGGTGTGTGTGTGTCTAGTAGACTTGTGTCCTAAAGCCTGATGGGAAAGCATCTGTGGTGTTGATGTTTCTGCTTTGGGTTTTTCTTTTCCTCGCAGGGCTGCCAAGGAGGCCAAGAAGGCCAAGCAGGCAACAAAGAAGCCCTCCACTCAAGGAGCAAAGGTATGGAACCACAACATGCCACAGCTAAGGGACAAAGCTCTAGTGTAGTTTTTATAGGAGGCTGTAGTATATGTCATGTATGTGTGTGTGTGTGTGTGTGTGTGTGTGTATGTGTGTGTGTGTATGTATATATATATTTATATACATACACACACACAAAAAAGTATAAAATCACAACCTAATAGATCCAAGGTATTAAACCACAACATAATAGTAGACCCAAGGGATACAGCTATTATCTGTATAAAGGTAGAAAGCTATAACAACAGATATAGTTATAACACATATGTATTTGTATATGTATAATGGTTATAACACATGTGTATTCATATGTATATAATAGTTATAACACATGTGTATTTATATGTATATAATAGTTATAACACATGTATTTATTTGTATCTATGGTACAGATACAGAACCTATTAATCATTTCATTTGGCAGCATGATGTCATAATACGGGATGATGGCAAATTATGAAAAGAGATTGACGTTTGAATTTAATCAAGTCACATATGCAGCTGTATTAAAGTGTTCAGGGGTGGTTCTCTCTGATGTGCTGCTGTATATTCATGTCTAGTTCTTAGTGTCTGAGGCAGCTGATCTATGCTGCTGCTTCAGTCCAGTGCTGTTCGGTAGGAAGAGCTGCCTCAGAACATTCAGATATGCAGACATAAAGCAGTGGCTATCCAGGTGTGACTCAGGTCATAGACATAAAGCAGTGGCTATCCAGGTGTGATTCAGGTCGTAGACATAAAGCAGTGGCTATCCAGGTGTGATTCAGGTCGTAGACATAAAGCAGTGGCTATCCAGGTGTGATTCGGTGGGGTTCAGGTCCTCAGCATGTGGCTGTGGCGTTTAAAGGTGCATTGCAGTAAGCTTATTGACCGAAGGTGGCCTGACGTGCTCCAGAACCTTCGGGTGTCCGCTGCATGATCTTATCGTTTGTTTATCCAGTTGAATTAAAACAATGAAATTGCCCCTTGAGGCGTTGCAGTCCAACTGCTTGTGTGGAGGCTGTGTCAGAAGGTGGCATAGAGAAAAGATCTATGATGTCTACACTTGGTACCCACAATGCCATGGGTGCTTGGTTTGAGCAGTAGACTCGACAAAATGTCCTTAATTGCCAAGGCGGTTTACCTTCCTTAGCGTATTATTGTATAATATTTATTAACGTTTCATGTATTGTCCTCCCATTCTCCCCAGGCCCCAGCCAAGGCTGCTCCCAAGCAGAAGATCGCCAAGCCCATGAAGATCAGCGCCCCCCGTGTCGGAGGAAAGCGCTAAACTCCCCTCTGCTCTTCGGTTTACTAATAAAATACCCAAACCAACAGCTCTGCTCTCTGCCTCATTTCTTTGGTCTCTTAAGCTTCCCCTCTCATGGACCCCTATGGCCTGTTACAAAACGCACCACCTGATGCCCATGCTGCTCGTGTGAGAGCCATGAGGACCCCTATGAGACACATTACCTACAGTAGTAGCCATGCTGCGTGTGATGTGTTCTTGTCCTTTACAAACCAACAGACGCGCCTGTGTAGTACATTTGTGTGGGCCGTGCCCTTGGCTTACCGTCTGGGAAAGCAGATGTGTGTGTGTGTGTGTGAAGGAGGTATTTGTAGTTGACGGCATCATTAAAAATACTAGATATAATAAAAGAATCATATTTTACTTAAAATCCTGCAGATTTGTTGCCAGAAAGGGTGACCGTTAGTTTCAGGCCACAAAAGGGTCTTAAAGTGAAGTGGTCGAAACTTGCTACAACCCTGTATAAGGAGCAGCTGATGACCTCTGGAGAGACGCAATGATGTCCGTTTACTTTTTGTAAAAGTTCTCTGCTTCAGCCTTGCTGGTGGGGTGTGTATCACCATTTAATTCATGTCCAGTAGTTTGACTAGCGGTGTGTACAACATCATTGCATTTATTTATTTGATAACCATCAATGCAACAATAATCAGGAATCAGTCAATAACACATGCGTTATTCCTCAAGGCCTCGATGACTGGCTAATAGCACTCAGGTATGAACCAAAAATTATGTCCATTTGTCCTCTCGCGTGTGTAAGATACAGACATTACAGAAAGACATCTCAAACAAAATGCAACATTCCGTCTGTTGGACAGGTGTGCGCACTGCCAGTAGCTTATGGTGGGATAAGTACTGCTTGATAGACCATTAGTGTTCACAGCCTTATCTGCCGCAGAAAAGCCAGTCTCCTCTATAGCAAACCAACAGATCCGTCAGAGACTTGGAAAAATAAGGAATATGTAATTAATGTGTTTGGAAATAAGACGGATCCTAAAGTTTCACTTGGCGTTTCTGTCGGTACCATTTTGCATTGAGATCAAAGATGTTCATACTTCAATCCACAAGATGGCAGCAATAGAAATGGCTTGCGAAATGACGACTAAAATCAGCAGAAGAAAAAGGAGACGGAGTTGTCCGGACATGTCCCGTGCTGAAGACTCGACAGTGTCTGGTCCACAGATGATTGTCACGAATTCAAACTGCTTTCATCTGAAGATGTACCCGTTGAAATAACCTACGATTAGGCCTACGTTTGGGCCTACATGAAACTGAAGCTTTGAGACACCATCACTACGCAGACAGAGTAGGTGAGATCCTGTGTTGTGATCCTGTTGTGTAACGTAGTAGGCTAGGTAGGTAAGTTAATTGTTTTGGCAACTTCAGATGTTTTGCCCATTTGGTTTCAAAATTCCTCAAACTTATGCTCAGTCAAGATTAATGCAACAGAGGCGTTTTCTGACGGTCAGGGCAATTCCACGCAAAACTGTCACGTCAGCACAATGCCAAGTATATGATATGATGTGTACAATGATCATTTACGGTTTTAACATTCACTCTTCTTAGTTGTAGAGCAAGTTTTAGGAAACCTTTAACATATTCATTTGCATCATACTATGGCATGTTGTTGGCGTTATGGACATGACCGATTGCGTGGAATTGCCCCTCAACAACAATGATGATCTTTGAAGCTAAGCATTCATGTTGTCCACAATGATAGGGCAGTAGCACAGCTCTCAGTAACTTCAGCTAAAACAAATATTCTACCACTGACTGCACAAGTTGGCTAGTGGTGGCATAACTTCATATCAATGCCCATTTAATGTTGATTACACATGTTAGTTTTAAACACTGTAATTTGTACTAGTATGTTATTAGTCAGCTTAACTAATACACAGTTGTGCTGATGTGTCGTTTGCAGGTATTCAGCTTAAGCCTACAGAAACATGGAGGGATCCTCAAGTCCCGAGGACTCAGTGGCAGGTCACGTTCCGTTCACTCACCTGTGTTCCACACTGGAGAAGATCCAAAGAGCTAGAACCCGACCGGATAAAGTGAAATCTCTGCAGGACTTCATGGAGTCTTGGAGAAAGTTCCACGCCGCTCTTCATAAATCCAGAGACGGTACGACTGACTCGTTCTACCCCGCCATGCGCCTCATTGTCCCCCCGTTCGAAAGGGAGAGGATGGCCTACGGCATCAAGGAGAGCATGCTGGCCAAGCTCTACATCGAAGTCCTGGGTCTCCCAAGGAGTGGACCAGAGGCCAACAAACTCCTCAACTACCGAGCTCCAACCACCTCCAAGGACGAGGCGGGGGACTTTGCAGGCATGGCCTACTTTGTCTTAAAGAAGCGCTGCAGTGGCGAGGGGACGCTAACGATAAAGCAAGTGAATGACTTTCTGGATTCCGTGGCCATCCACAACGCCAAGAAGCAGAAGGACCAGGTGAAGAAGAATCTGCTGCACCTGATCACCCAGAGCTCGGCCCTGGAGCAGAAGTGGCTGATCCGCATGATCCTGAAGGACATGAAGCTCGGCGTCAGCAAGGAAACCGTGCTGCAGGCTTTCCATCGAGACGCCCCTGAGCTCTACAACGTCACCACCGACCTGAACAAGGTGTGTCAGAAGCTTCACGACCCGACGGTGTCCCTCAGCGAAGTCTCCATCGGCCTCTTCTCCGCCTTCAAGCCGATGTTGGCTGCAGTGGCCAACATCAGGCAGGTGGAGAAGCAGCTTCTGGGGAAGGTGTTCTTCATAGAGACCAAGCTGGACGGGGAACGCATACAGCTGCACAAAGACGGGGACGTGTACAAATATTACACACGCAACTCCTTCGAGTACTCCCAGCAGTTTGGCACTTCGCCACTAGAGGGCTCCCTCACGCCCTTCATCCACAATGTGTTCAAGCCTCAGGTCGTGCAGTGCATCCTGGATGGGGAGATGATGGCCTACAACCCAACTACAGAGACCATGATGCAGAAGGGAAGCAAATTCGACATCAAAAGGCTAATGGAGGATTCAGAGTTACAAACATGCTTCTGTGTTTTTGACATCTTACTCCTGAACGACCAGAAGTTTGCCAATGAGCCCCTGCAGAAGCGTCAGGAGACCCTGAAGACCGTTTTCACGCCAGTGAAAGGTCGGATCCAGCTGGTCCCCAGAACCGAGGTCAGGACCACACAGGAGGTTGTTAACGCGCTCAATGAAGCCATCGACAACCGCGAGGAGGGCATCATGGTGAAGGACCCAGAGTCGATCTACAAACCAGACAAGCGTGGCGAGGGGTGGCTAAAGATCAAGCCGGAGTATGTGGACGGTCTGATGGACGAGCTGGACCTGTTGATCGTGGGGGGGTACTGGGGCAAAGGCAGACGCAGTGGAATGATGTCCCATTTCCTGTGTGCCGTGGCTGAGACGCCCCCTGCTGGTGAAAAGCCATCAGTGTTCCATACTGTGTGCAGGATCGGCTCTGGCTACACTATGAAGGAGCTGTATGACCTCGGCCTGAAGCTGGCCAAGCACTGGAAGGTATACCGCAAAAGCGACCCACCAGCCTCCATCTTGTGCGCCACGGAGAAGCCGGAGGTGTACATCGAGCCCTGCAACTCCGTCATCATCCAGGTGAAGGCAGCGGAGATCGTGGGCAGCGACATGTACAAGACCAACTGCACGCTGCGCTTCCCCCGCATCGAGAAAATCCGCGAGGACAAGGACTGGCACCAGTGCATGACCTTGGATGACCTGAGCCAGTTCCGGAGCAGGGCGTCGGGGAAACTGGCCTCCCGACACTTCCAGATCCAGGATGGCCAGCCGGAGGCGAAGAAGCGGCGGAAGATGGCCCCCAAACACAAGAAGGCCATCGGCATCATCGACCACTTCAGGTCTCAGGACCTGTCGGCCGTGGTAAAAGAGACGGACATGTTTGAGGACGTGGAGTTCTGCGTGATCAACGGGAGCGAGGACCTCTCTAAGGCGGAGCTGGAGAAAGGCGTGGCGCGCTGCGGTGGAGTCATCGTGCAGAACCCTGGGAAGGACACCTACTGCATCATCGCAGGGGTGGAGAACATGCGCGTGAAGAACCTCATCTCCTCGGACCAGCACGATATCGTCTGGGCCAGCTGGCTCCTCGAGTGTCTGGATCAGAAACAGGTGGTGCCGTGGCAACCGAGGCACATGATCCACATGTCTCCAACCACGCGTGAACACTTCGCTCAGGAGTACGACACCCACGGCGACAGCTTCTTTGTCGACACCGACGCCCAGCAGCTCGGAGAGGTGTTCAGCCGCATCCCCACCTCAGGCCTCCCACAGCTCAGAGTGGCCGATGTGGAGGAGCGGTTTGGCTGGGAGGATTTGCCAACCAGTATGTTCAGGCCCTTCACAGCCTACATGGACCGCTGCTCGGACATCAGGGACCCCGAGAGTGTGACTCCTGGCTCATGCTTAGACACCTGTGCCTTAGAGTTCCGTTTCCATGGCGGCACCGTTGCTCCAAAGCTGCAGGAAGGGGTGTCTCATGTCATAGTCTCCGAGGAAACGAGACTCCTGGAGTTGAGAGTTCTCCGAAGACTGTTTAAAAACAAGTTTAAAATAGTTACACAGACATGGGTAACAGACTCCATCAACATTGGACATGTACAGAATGACAATGACTACCTGAAATGAGATTTGACTTAGCTGAACAGAATCAAAGGTTCTTTTTCTTTTTCTGTAATGTTGTAGGGAGTTGCGTCCTTAAAGATCATCCTGCAGCCAACAGGAAGAACATTAGTCTGACTACTGATAGAAATGCACTGCTACTGTAAATGCTCACAGCATAGTGCCAGCTGGGAAGATGAAATAGGAGTGAAATTTTATTTGATGATTTCATCCTGTATGCAGAAAGAAATATTCAATGATGCCAAACAAGGGCTGTAATGCTCTAATTGTGTAGAAGTTAGAAGTGTACTATTTTTTTAACTCTGAAGATGTCATAAATTTTGGATGAAACATTATTACAATAAACTTCAATCTGTGTGCATGTGGTGTTGGAGTAAGCTGACTGACGGTTTAAGTATGTGGGACCATGTCGGAATTATGTTTATGCTCCCGCCAATGTTAGAGTGAACCAGTTTTATATTATATATATATATATATCATAAAAGTATCACCATAGAGACATGCCCTTTGTGGGCCTGATAAACTACAGAACAAACAGCAATGTAGTGGTATGTTTTTTATACCTGAAATACAGAATTTCTGCATTCAAAAGTTGTTTTGTGTGCCTATCCAAAATACCGCGCAAAACTTGTAAAACCTTTTGGTAATGGATGCACTTGTAAGGGCAAAACATGAAGCGCTAATCTATAATGTACTTTAGTCATTGACTGTATAAACTAGACTCTAATGCACTTCAACCTGAGCTGTTTTATCTACCTCTGAACCCCCGTGTGTGTGTCACTGTTCTGTTTATGCAGTCAATGGTTCTGGGGTAGTCATGTTACTGTCTAGCAGTTAGTTGGTGTAGGTCTCTTGAATGTAGACCAACTCGTATTTTTATCGTAAATAGTTTGATTAACTTTGAACAGCTCTTAGAAAGCTGTCTCGATGAGCTTTAGAAGAAATATGTTGTACTCAGTTCACACCCACACTAGATGGTGGCGGTATTGCACCGATGGAGTATGAGGGCCGGTGAGAACCAGAGCAAGAGCGCTCGATTTCCGGGCTAACTCGCACACAGCCGGAGTGGGGAAGAAAGATGTCAGAAGTTTATTTGGAGGCGGGAAACGAGATGCCGAGCAAAAAGCAAAAATTAAGCAGCGACGAGAACAGCAACCCCGACCTTTCAGGAGACGAAAATGTAAGTCGCCGGCCGTGACTGACAGGCACATGTACTCCATTATTAGCGCACTGTCCCAGCTTTGGCGAACAGAACAGTTCATTTTGATGTTCCGAGAAACGTTTCTCCGAGACCTCTCTCAACTGGTTTAATTCGAGGTGTCAGCTGCCTTTAATTAGGTCGTCTTTACTTGGATCCGAGTAACCGACTGCAAGTGTATCGTGTCTTAAAATGCTTTATCTTATTGCGTAAAGCAGTTTTTCTGCTGATGTAGAAAGGAAACGTGATGTAGGCTAACGCCGCTATTGTTTTACGCACACGGTAGCTAGCTCTCCCTACGCCCCCACTTGAAAATGGGAGTCCTAACATGCGTTCTTCCCACGAAATGAAGTGCAATTTGTTAGCATATCTTTAAACGTAACTTTCACTCAACAAAGCTGCTTTGCACTAAGTGGGTGATGGCGGCTTAGCGAGACGTGAATCTGTAAGCAGCGGTGGCTCTTTGTTCCCAAACTCCCTCTGGTCTTGGTGCGTGCTGGTGTTGTCAGAGTTGGGTTCACCACAGTGCCGAAATGTCTGCATGTCTGCAGACTACAGCAGATGTCAGAGAATTTCCCCAGTGTGCCGTTACTGTATTTCACGCTCATCTCAGAGGTTTGTCAGGGGAACCACCGAATCGGCAGGGAAGTTGTAGTCTGGGGGAAAAGACTCTTTTTTTTATGTGTGTTGTCAATCGCCAACTAGTCTTTTATACTGTATTTCCAATTTGAGAAGACGCCCTATGAAGTTTTATTGAACACCCACATATTTAAAACTTACTGGTAGGCGCCATAGATTTGTTGAGGAGCGAGTTTATGAAGATGGGCATGAATTGATCAGGATTGTCAGTGACAGCTATCGTAGGATTTGTCAGTGTGGGTGGAGCAGTGAAGCTGCAAGCCCCCCACCTGCTGTTGGAGATGCAGCGTTCTGCCTGCAAGTGGACTTGGTGCCGCATTCTCCCGACAGGTTACCGTAACTATCTGAATGACCCTGATGATCGAGCCGACAGTTCAGGTGAAGACAGGATGTCTTCACCGCACTCATCTGTATGCCACACCGGTTGGCCTGGGATCTTCACCGCATCGCGCTCTCCTAAAATGCTAACTGTATTCTTCCATGTCTGAGCCACTTTGCTGAGATCGGAACTATAACTGCTATAATAATCTGGGCAGATAATGTTGTGCTACATAACAAGGGAAGGACACAGGAGCACACTAATCACACTTGCAGTCTTTATTAGGGCAAACAAAAAAACTAAGCCAACGTTTTGACACAACTGTGTCTTCATCAGAGTCAATGATTGAAGTGTGTCAATGACTCTGACACAGTTGTGTTGAAACGTTAGTCTAGTTTTTTGTTTGCACCAATAAAAACAGCAAGTGTGATCAGTGTGCTCCAGTGTCCTTCCCTTGTTATGCTCCTGGGCCTACTGAGAAGCACCTGTGACGGCAGACTAGAGTAACGTTACTTCATTTGAACAGTGTTGTGGTTCACTAACCCTACTGAGCAACAGCGCACAGATCTCTCTGAGCTTGGAGCTCAGAACTTCATCGGCGCGGACAAACGGTGGAAGTCTTGCTCGTTTGTTGTGGTGAGGCTCTCCTCTGCTCATGGGTAAAGCTATGGGTAAAGCTGCTGTCGCTTACGCCTGTGTCTTTTCTATCTTTTCTTAATGTGTGTGCGTGTGTGTTTCCAGGATGATGCTGTGAGCATTGAGAGTGGGACAAACATTGAGCGCCCGGACACGCCCACAAACACGGCCAACGCCCCCGGCAGGAAGAGCTGGGGGAAGGGGAAGTGGAAGTCCAAGAAGTGCAAATACTCCTTCAAGTGTGTCAACAGCCTCAGGGTACGGGACACACACACACACACACACACACACATACAGTATACATGAGAAGTGCAAATACTCCTTCAAGTGTGTCAACAGCCTCAGGGTACGGGACACACACACACACACACACACACACACACACACACACACACTCAGTATACATTAGAAGTAGGGGTGGCACGGTTCACAAAATCCACAGTTCGGTTCATGTCACGGTTTGAGGTTTTGTGCGGTTCTTGTTGTTTTATTGTGTATGCTATTAGTACTCTAGTGTATGCTATTAGTACTCTAGTGTATGCTATTAGTACTCCAGAAATATACTCAAAGGAGTTCTCCAGAGTGAATCAAACCGAAGCCCTGTTGTCTGAGGCTGCCGAGTGTTGTCAGTAGGTATCAGAACAACAGCAGTCGGTACAACGTAGACACACATTTGCATGTTGCAAAATACTTATATGGCCTATAATCGCAGCTCTATCTATTGTTTTTTTTGCTGTCATAGGAAACAGGAAATCAAAAATGTCACACACCAGTTGCATTTGGTAGCCTACTGATCCACTGGCTCCTTCATATTTTCTAGCAAATGGGAAGCCTCCGCTTTGGACGAGTCATCTCAAAGGTTTGGCGCTTGCTATGAAGCCAGTGGATCAGTACCAAATACTCCTTCAAGTGTGTCAACAGCCTCAGGGTACACACACACACACACACACACACACACACACACACACACACACTCACACACACACACACTCACACACACACACACAGTATCCATTTCTCTACTGTGGCATGTTGTGGATGTCTGTCGCGCCTCGCGCTGACTCTGAGCATGAGCAGGATGAAAATGAAACTACAGGCGCTGACAAACGTGAGGCGCTTAAAGCTAAAAATAATTCAGCTTTTGAGGTGCCGCTTTCTTCAACAATTAGCTGTTCCTTTGCTGCCAGTCATGGCTAAGTCAGAGTTCGTTGTTTGACCAAATCTATGCTGCAACTTGACCTGCAGCAAACCACACCTCCGCCTTCGCGCAAAAGCTAAACGCACATACGAGCACCATTGATTTTGAATGAATAGTATTCTATTTGATAGTGGCATGAGGCTACAA
>JASCQY010000078.1:0-25000 GCA_030264315.1 Sardinella tawilis | reverse complement strand
AATAATTAGGGGGAATTGTTGCGCATTCCCCTTGATTACAGAAACGAAACTAAATTATTAGAATTGATGGAGGAATTAGGTGTTTTATGCAACCAAGCACAACACCTAAGGACTGTGCCATCCTGCCATATGAATTTTGTATATAGACCCACACTGGTTCGCCCAAATTGCCAACTGCATTCAAAAGAATTGTAATAGAAAAACTGGCAACCCAAGTGACCTTGTGCTTGAATCTTGTGCAATTACTACCCAGTAGCTACAGTAGGAGAAATGCCATTTCTCCTTCCGAAAATGATTCATCTCTCTCCAGACCTTCTTCGTTGGTATCGGGATGTTAATTTCCAGTCATGATTGCATGATTGCCTTGGGTAAGCCGCAGGTGTAGGCTTATGTTATTTTTAGCAGACATTTTTATCCAGCAGCTATCTATCTGTTCCCTTGGCAAACAAAGTGGAGGAGGATTTAGGCCTACATGCCCAACCAATCCATCATCAGGACAATAAACAGAATCTTCCCAAGGCTTTTGGGTCAAGGATGCACACCTGCTCAGAGGATAAGGGCATCATCAGTGTCAACAGTTGCTATCATCTAGGTCGGACCAGCACACTCCATTATTCTCTTAGGCCTAATGCCTTAAAGAAGTGTAGCCTTTTTTGCCCTAGCCCTCGATCATGGTGCCTTCATTTCTGCTTCTACTTCACTTAGGCTCACTTGTTAGGCTACTTACTGTAGGCTACTTCACTTTAACTTTTTTGTTTGTTTCTTCGCTGCTTATCATGTCGTTTTGTTTCTTTAAGGGACAGGAAAAGTTGTCTACCGCCGGTAGTCTACCAGAGAAGAATCAGTCATAGGATGACAGCAACACTGACAAACCACCACCAGTCTGTTTCACACTTCAACCCGGAAACCGTACCAAAATGGTGCGAAACATTTTGAATTCGAACTTTCCCGGTTTTCAAAAATGTATTGTGTGCTGCTCCGCTTTCCTTTATTTAGCCTATTTGATATAGCATATGCAGTGCACACTGTGCGCCACCCATTCTGATTTTGCAACCACGATATAAAACAAACAAACAAACAAAAGTACACTGGGCTGACTACGGAAAACATTCGAATTAAAATCACGCAGTAATTTGGCCCATAGCCAAGTTGCAGCGATGCAGATTTCGCGTCAGCATCAGCGTCCCTGCAATACTGAGATCACAAGAAGAGACACTAAAAACTGCTTGACTAACTAAAACATATCGTGGCCAACTCCTGAGACACCCACCCGTATGTTGAAACTATAAACTGCGACTGTGCACAAGAAAAACGTCGCGTAATAGATGACGTGGTACGAAGCAGGGCTCGTTTTTGCCACGTCGGTTTCTGCGCTGAGTGAACTCAACTGGTGCACTGCAGATGCTTTTAACTTAACTTTATAACTCAGTATTAGGTATTTTCAGTACACAGGGCACGGCATTGCTAGTGACTTTGTTTACATACGCATTCAGTCTGCTAAAAGAGACCATCCAGTGGATACAAATGTTCCTCCCAACTTAATTTGTTGGTAATTTACTGATGTCTTTTAGTCTACACCACCAGTTCCTGGCGTTAATTGTCACGGTGAGTGTTGTTTTTAATGGATATAATACAATGTTTACATTTATATACACCACTTATGACGGTGCATCAACAGCTAACCTTACCCTAACGTTAGCCTATAATTTGCTAATCAGTCAAATTAGCTTGGACAGGTCCCTGTCCTAGGTTAACTTTAGCAGAATTGGTCATGAGGCCAGGTTTCACGCTGTAATTCAACGGGCCCCAGCTGATGTTAAAGTTACTCACAATGGACATTGACTGGGAAACGTTATTGCATGTTAAACTGCCAAATTTTGTAAACACATTTTAGCCTAAGGAAGGGTTTGTTTGCAGTAAGTTACCGATTAACATCAGGCTATTTTTGTTGTCTACTTGTCTGTGTGTTTTTGTTTCAGTGTCACTTGCGTTTGATGTTATCCTGTAAGCAATTTAACGTTACCCATCGAAACTGGGCAACATTAATGTCAAACATTTCTAGGACTCGGAAAATGCAACTGAACTTAACTGCAGGAAATGTTGATTGTGTATGAAAACTACGTACACGGCGTGTTGCACTTTTAAGTTCCGCATTTTAACATAACGTTACATTATGGCTGACATTGGCAAATGTTTCCCCTGCAAATTATGCTTTTGAGCAGTGTTCTTCATGGGTACCAGTTTTTCATTAGTAACACTGTGTCATATCCAGCTGACAGTGACTAGAAAGTAGGCTAACGTACTTAGAAAGCAAGCAGTGCTACAGTACCTACCTACGTGTCTTATCAGTGGAGAAAACCTAATAAAGAAGGAGAACTAGAACTAGGTTGAATCCATATGGTAATTTACTCATTGTGATTTTGTGCAAGGCATCATCATGACCAAAGAAGTTCTTGATTTCTGCTTTTCAACTGCTGGACACCAGTGCAAAATCATATACTGTAGCCCATAGCCTAGAGACAAAGGTAGATCATGGATAGGGGCGTCAGGCTGGTTGTCATTGCAAGATATCAAAGTGCATAGTGAAGTAGGGGAGGGCTTATTTCCCTGGGCTGCTGCAATTTAGACTAGAATAGATACTTTATTATCCCTGTAGGGAAATTGTTTTCTTTATTTTGCCATGTATGGTATTTTTCTCAATGCGTTGCTACATCTGGGAAATACAGTACCATTGGCTGATACGGCGAAATAGCAGTGGCCCATCATTAGCCCGCTGGAGAACCGGTGAGCAAAAACAGCAGCGCACCAACAGCTTGGCCTCCTGTGGGTGTCCAGCGAAGTGCTGATATCTTGCCATTTGGATATTTGTCCAAATGGAAAGTGGCAAGTTGGTGTCTGAGCCTTTGGCTTGTGAAGATGTTTCTCCTTTTGGAATGGACCTGGGGCCAATTAGAGTAAGCCCTCTGGCTTCCCTGATGACATGAATCAGTCATGCGTCTGTGTTTTGGCGGAGGTGCACACGTTGTAGCAATCAGGGCTATAAATGCTTAACAGCCTACCATTATCAAAAGGCCGACCTTTGTCTTGGTCTGTGGTCCCTATAACAACCTGTTGGATTATCCCATGTATTGTTTATTTAAAGGACTGTTGTCTTACTCACCCAATGATTAATTTCATATTTTTTTGCAATGAGTGTAGTGTGTGCATTACACATGCATAATGAAATAATGACTAGCCTAATGAATGCATTCTGCTGCTCTTAATAGTGAAATGTTCTCTCTTGCAGCGTTTGCTCTGTGCTGAGCAAGGGCGTGAAACCGTGACTGGGAAGTGCTGGGCTTGCTGTAGTCACCGTGGATACCGGTCATGCCGGGAGGGCGCAGGGGTCCGAGCAGACAGCAGCTGAGTCGTTCAGCTCTGCCCTCTCTGCAGACACTGGTAGGCGGAGGCCTCATCAACGGCACTGGCCTGCGCAACAGGTAATGGAAAGGCTCTTAAAATGACACCTTTTGTTTTTGTTTTGTTTTCAGTAGAATAATAATGAAGTGTCCGTGTATGGAACCTCAGCAATAAATCGCAGCCTTTTTACTATTTTAAACAGTGATTTGAATGCATCTGGCCAAGTGACACTGATATGCTCATTGAAACCCATTGTAGGCTTTTGGCGCAGACCATAGTCAAACTTAAAAACCCAGCTACCAACTAATTTTTAAGTTTGACTCGTGTACATGCTTAAAAAGAAACTTCAGAGCTTCAGCACCAGTGCATCACTTTAAAGCAACCATTCTCAACCATTTGTGCAAATGTGTTAATCCATCTCCCCCCGAGTTAATTAATTGAGCCATACCTTTCTCCTGTTCATCCAGTCCTTCTCTGAGTCTGGCGATATCACTTTTAGCTCGAAATTAGCATGTATTATTGAATCTGATTGAACCGTTAGCATCTTGCCTGGTCTAATCCGATTCAATGATGCATGCTAGCTTTGAGTTAAAAAATGGTACCGCCAAACTCGGAGAAGGACTGGATGAACAGTAGAAAGGTATGGCTCAACTATTTAACTCGAGGAGAGATGGAAAATGAACACGTTTCCACAAGTGGTGGCGTGTTGCTTTAATTTTTTTATGTTGTTATTTTTTTGGGGGGAGTGCTATTCCTTGTGAGCTAATACCTTAGACAGATATTAATATGCCTATTAGTAGGCCTTTATAGGTCAGTAGATGTCTTGCCTGCCATGTGCATTGTAACATGCGTAGAAGTGTCCTGTAGTATGTATCTGGCAGACTGGTAGACAAGAGGAAGGAGACAGGAGAGAAGAGTTCCTGACAAAACAAAAACATGAAGGATGACCTATGGACAACTGACCAACTTCTTTACGTATATACGATTAATAATTACTAATCCAAGGAGATCAGGAACAATAATTACCGGTAGTTTATATACAGACTGTTACTATAAGCTACAATATTCTAATGTGTGCTTATGCCTACATGTATGCTTTGAGTCTTCTGTCATCTTAACAATAACACCTGCAACAAGTTATTGTGTGGCAGCCAGTGTTGATATTGAGGTGGGTGGGTCACACCACTTTGCCACTTCTGGGCCCTTGCTAGCCTGGGTTCGCCCATACTTCCTGTGACGCTGCACACGCAAACAGCCTATTTACTGCATTTCCTGTCCCAGAATTTCAGGCACCAATGAGAAGCAAGCTTTCACTCCAGGGTGAAGGAGACAAGCTTGCCAGGTTTACATTAAATTACACCTCTCAGAAGACGGTTAGTACATGAGATTGGCCAGACTAAGCTCGTTTGAGCTTTTGTCGCGAAAGCCAGACTAGGCCCTTGGCCTGGCTTGGCCATGTTACTGTCATTGACATTAATTCGCTCATGCAAAAATCTTTGCTACACATGATAACTACTCTTAACTACTTGCAAATGACTCAGCATTAGTCTAGGCTATGTCCAACATGCTTAACCTAGCTTAATATGGAAATTAGCCAAGGATTACCATACGTTATTTCAGAACCACTTTGTGAAGTCAAACAAGTTACGACATCATTACTGAAACTTTGTGGTCACCCCTCCATTATCATTGCCTTTCTTCATGACTGTGACACGGCACCTAGCAAAGCGTGCCAGGTATTTGTGACTCATTCTCCTGGTGTCTGTGTTTTATGTGTGCATGGGAGGTGGTGTTGTAGTATTTGTTCCTGATGCCATACTTGAAATGCCGATCTGGTTAGGCTACTACTTTTGACTTTGAAATGGCTTTAGCACCTAAACCATCAAGTAGCACTTGCTGTATCGTAATGCCCACCTTAAACTCCATGTCTTGAACCTGCATCGACTCACTGAATCATGCTGTGATAAGTTAAGTCTAACTTACTTTTCAAGGTGTGTGTGTGGGAGGGGGGGTGTTTGTGTGTTTACAGGCACTTAACTCTTATCTGGCACTTTTTTGCATCCTGCATCCTTAATTTGATCTTAACTCCACAACTGTGTGGCAATCACTTGACACAGCGAGTTTCTGTAGATAGAATCTCCACCCAATGGCGGGCACTCTGTTGTGTGGTAGACATACGAGAGCGATGATGAAGCCACAGGGACTTTTGAGTGAGTGATTTGGAAAAGCCCCTAACTGCAGTGTGGTGACAGTGGGTGATACTCAGTGTGCTGTCACTGATGCACATCAATACCATAAACCTAAAAAAATGCCCCCCCCCCCCAAAAAATGTCAGATCACTCCCTTGGAATGCTTTTTTTTTTCTGCAGAAAATGCACGGTTACAATCAGCACACTGCAGATTGAAAGAAAATGTTAAAATTATTATGTGAAGATGGCTGTCATGCAGTTTGTGTAAAGAATAATGGATGACATGTCGTCAGAAGTTAGAGCACGTTCAAGGTGGTTATGCGGCCCAGGCAAGAAGTCATCTATTTAAATTAAATGAGAGACCTGGGGGGGTTTTGTTTGTTTGTTTCTCTTCAAGGAACAGTAACTCCGTGGGACTCTCGGCTCCACCGCTGACGGCGCTGATCACACCGGAGCCGGTTCGACACTCGCGTATTCCAGATCTCCCCTTGGACAACAGCCTGCTGTTCGAGTTCCTGCTCTTTCTCTACCTGTTGGTGGCGCTGTTTGTGCAGTACATCAACATCTACCGAACTGTGTGGTGGTATCCCTACAGCCAGCCCGCGGCCTCTACCTCGCTTGTGAGGCCACATACCATAATAACACAATCACTTTGCTAAGGCTTCTTTTGCCACTGCCTCAGCTAATAGGGCTACAGTTACATTCATAGTCGATTCATCTCTGTTATTTTCTCAGTTATGCCCTCAAATGCCTGCTTTTGCCTACATACCAGAGATACATGAAAGATACCGTTCACAGTAAAATGGTAGTTTGCAAAATACTAATTATAGTTTACAAGCATTCATTATTGCAGCCCTACTTTAGACAGACATTATCCACATTAACATGAGTTATGTCTGCATGTGTTGATGTGCTTTAGGGTCATTTGCGTTTTGTGTGTGTTGTGTTCGCAGAACTTTCATTTAATGGATTACCACCTTGCTGTGTTCATCACAGTAATGCTAGCCAGGAGACTTGTGTGGACCATCATCTTAGAGGTCGGTAGTTAAAAACAAACAAACAAAATACTAAAAAACACTTCCTGTTTGACTGATGCACTGATTTTTTTTTTTTTTTATAATCGCTTTTTGAAATTGTCTTTGCCTTTAACCATGTAGTTATTTGGGCAATCAATATGACTACTGTATTAAAAAAAAAAAAACACCATCCTGGCTGTATAAAAAATATTATTCTCTTCAGATTTTGCATGCTTGTTTGACCAATATGACAAACTATTGGAATTACAGTACTGTGATGTATTTTATTTAGGTTTATGTCTGAATGTGTACAGTAGTTGTAAATGTCTCTAATTACAAAAGATTTTAAGAGAGGCGTTTGTCTTTACATTTTTTGACTGCAGGCTTCTCAGACCAGCTCCTGCTCCTTGTTTCGGTATGTGTTGGCGATTGCGGGTCGTCTCAGCCTGCTGACGATCTGTGGTTGGGTGCTGTGTTGGACCCTTGTGAACCTGTTCAAGAATCACTCCGTGCTCAACCTGCTTTTCCTGGGCTACCCGTGAGTTGGTTTCTACTACTCATTTCTGCCATTACTACTACTGCACTCCTGGGCAAAAACAACAACAACAAAATGAGGCAAACAGTTTATCAGTTTTAAGCTGCAGTATGGCTTGTCCAAATGGCTTAGTCGTCAAAAGAAAAAGCAGGGAAAGCTATCCGCTTTTGCAATCATAGGTAAATGGAGAGACACATAGATATTTAGTTTTTCTCCTGTAGGATGTATACATACATACATGCATACAGTACACACCATCCACAAGAAGAACGAAAGAAGAAAAAATACAGAGAAAAAATGCTGAGAAAATATTCCAGTTGGCTACAGACAGTGCATAAAATATTGGGAACCCCTGTCATGCATTTCATCTGTATTTGTGAAGCAAGAGAGATTTTATAAACAATTGTATATGTTGTTGATATTGTTATCTTTACTTCACGAGTGTACTGTATTGTTTTTAAAGTGCAAATTTATGTTTATAATAAGACACATTTTGTCCAAGGTTATGTTGACAAACATACATTAACCAGTTATACCAAACATGCATTAACTAGATATACAGAAACCCGCTTTGAATGAACTGACGATTAAGTCATTTGATGGATGGTCTACTGGCAGGTTTGGGGTGTACGTTCCATTGTGCTGCTTCCACCAGGAGAGCCGTGGAAGTGCTAGCATGGCGGCAGCTTCAAGCGACTGCAGCCTCACAGAAAGGGAAGGAGCTGAGGGGACATCGCTTATCAGGCCACGAGAATTTATGGCCCTTCTGCGGGAGAACCTTCGAGAACAGTTCAGCAGCCCGGCCCCGGTACCGACCCACACCTGCCCACACTCCCCCGAGCTCATCCGCACCGAAGTGGAGGAGCTCAAAACCAACTTTAATCGACGCATCAAGGAAGTGCTCTTCAACTCACTCTTCAGTGCCTACTATGTGGCCTTCCTCCCGCTCTGCTTTGTTAAAGTGAGTTTTATGTGGTGGTGGTTTATTTACACAATATTTACAAATTAGATAAGGGCTACAGTGCTTAATTAATTAACTGAACTGATAAAACAAGTTGCTTGCTTTTGGTATATCAAAATATGGATCGGCACTGGAATAAAAAGAAAATGATTTTCTATATTTTTTAAATAAATATGGACAAAACAAGACCTTTTGTGCTTGTAGAAACAGTTTCACAGATTTGCCATGTCCTGATTAAAGCAATTAATCAATTCATATAGATATTCAATAGATAATCAATGATAAAAATCAAGCCCCAAAAATAAGTCCAGTTGCATACAACTAAGCACTTGTGACTACCATAACCTGGATGAAGGAGAAGTCATTAGTAGTCTGCTCCTGAAATATTTGTCTCCATTACCCCTTTTCCACCATGGTGGTAAGTGCTGCTTCGGAGCCAGGGTCAAATCTCAAACCAGTGCTTTGTGTTCCCACAAAAATAAACCTGGCCCCGGCACAACTCGGCACCAACTAAAGCTGGTCCAGAAACAAGAACCTATGACGTCAGGTCCTGATGCTTAGCTTGCTAACGTTTTGAGTGTAGATAGTAGGCATACAGACACCTTCCAAATCACAGCACACATACTCTTAGGTTACCACAACAAGATTTTCAGATTGCACAGGTATAAGATCCCGCTAACTTTGTAAAAAAGAGTAAAACGAAATGAATTTCAGCCAACTAGCCAAGGACAACAGAAGCTCTCAGCTGGTGGAAAAACAAGTCTGTTCCTCAGTAATCGGCAGGTAGCACCAAATCCGAATTGGCACAAGCACCAGCCCAGAACCAGCACCTGGTTCATTGCGGTGGAAAAGGGGACTATGTGCCCTGTGGTGTACAGTTAGAATTTAAATAATACTGTTATTATTAACAGTAACAATACATAGTTCTTTTTAGTATCTGTTTTGTATTGAAATGCATTGATTCTCAATGTACACCCATGTAGCTTTATTAGGTAGTGTAACCCAACATTGTTCAAGTACAAATACAAAAAAGTATCATCTTAATGTGAATATTCAATTTTTGTGGGGATGTCTACTTGTTAAACTTTTTACCCTATTCACCCTTAAAAAACTCACCATAGACTTACAGTATAATGGGGCATAAAGAGGGTGATAACACAGAAGCAGCATCTTGTTGATCGGGTTGTGCACCCAGGTTGTGATCCTGGGACATCATAGACTTCATTTTTGTACGACAACCTTTTACAGCAGCACATGACTGATTTCCCTAGAAAAGGGGGTTTTGTCCCCTGGGTATGTCCATTTGAGGTGGCTTAAACATTTGCTGGTCATTTACGAAGAGCCCAAAAGGCTAAAACAAAGTGTATATGTATATCTAGATGCATGTAAACAGGGCCTAAAAAGTCTGAAGTAATTGTGTTTAATAATCATGAGAATCAGTAGTGATTTTAAAATAATAATGACATTTATTAAATAATCAATTTTTTTTCTGTAATCGAACAGCCCTAACATGCTTCCTGACTTGTGCTTTCTTCTGTTTGATAGAGCACCCAGTACTATGACATGCGCTGGTCGTGTGAACACCTGATCATGGTCTGGATCAATGCCTTTGTGATGCTGATGAGTCAGTTGTTGCCACCCAGTTACTGTGACCTGCTACACCGCTCAGCTTCACACCTGGGACGATGGCAGCGCCTGGAGCACGGCTCCTACAGCAACGCTCCTCAGCACCTGTGAGTCCTGCCGCCTTTCACACTTGAAGAAGCTATGTGTAAGATTTTTAGGTTTAATGTCCACCTGGAACACAAACACTCTGGAAGCTGCTACAGAATTTGAATAAACAACCATATTGACATGATGGCAAACACACCCTAAGGAGTGTGTTGTCCAGATATCCATTGAAGTTAGCATGCTAATCAACTAGCTTAGCACTGCCACTGTTGTACCAAGTGTGGCTGCTGTATTAAAAGCAGTCCCAGTGAATACAAAGCTGTGTTCAAGACTACTCTGAACTGAAATTATTGGACGAAGCGAACACATAGCAGCTCTAAAGGTAAACTCCAGCACAACTTGACCCGTCATTTTTGATGTCTCTGACTGTTGTCAGTGTTGTCACTCCCACCTGGTTTCTGTTACTCTCAGTTATACAAGGCAAAAAGTCCAAAAAATATAAGGTGAAATGCAAACTTTAACTTAAAGTGCAACATTTTTTTTTATTGATTGTCTCCTCTGTGATCAGACTATCCAAGTAAAGTTATTTTCTGTTGTGTCAGATGTTGAATCCCAGTGTCACATGTACATGTAAGCCCTGAGCCCTAAAAGATTTAACAGGTATGAATCAGCTTTGTGATTGGCTGATGCATACCATTTTAAGTCTTTGAAAGCTCAAAGCTTAAGGGGGGCGCCCACCGGACACGTTGCATCCACGGCGCGGCACAATGCGACCAGAAAAAAAATTAGAACTCCATTGTTTTTAATGGAGCAGCGCCCACCAGAAACGTCAGCCGCACAGCTGTCGCACAGGGTTAGAAAATTGTTCTAAAATCGTGCGCGTCAATCCCATAGAAATGGCTTGGTTTTTTATCAATTTCATGTAGATTTTCTATTTCTGACCATTTGAGATGAAGTTAATAATACCGTTAGTTAAAAAGAAGACGTTTCTTCCTCTAGCAACCGCTGCCACGGGTAACCAAAAGTGATTAATGGGATATTTATGATCTAGCTCATATTTTGGCTGATGAAAACAGCTATTTTTTTGCATAGTAACATTCACAAGGTCATTGTTGATCTAACCAGCATTAAAACGAGATGTTTCTGTCATTGTTCTGCCTTAAAATAATGCTAAATTGTGTCATTTTGCTACTTTCTTTGATGGAGGTCTGAATGGCAATATTAAAACGTTACAGGCATTCCATGGCGCTTCAAATCGCGGTCGCGTCTGGTGGGCGCCCCCCTTTAGAGGGGAGATTGTGGTTCTGTCAGCGCTTTGTAACTGAGATGTTTACATGTATGTCCTAATGGTTTTATTCTTACATTTCCTTTAATTGCTTCATTTCTTTGCAGTTGGTCAGAGAACACCATCTGGCCCCAGGGGGTGCTTGTCCGTCACAGTCGCTGCCTGTATAAAGCGGTGGGGCCCTACAATGTAGCGCTGCCCTCCGATGTGTCTCATGCCAGGTTTTATGTAAGTTATCCTTCATCTTGCACACTGCCCTATCAAACATTGTACAAACATTGTCAAACATAGTACAAACATTTACAGTGCAATGTTGCCCTTACACACCCATATTGTAAAGTTAGCAGTTGTCGATTGTGCAGCCTTTACAATGTTCAGTTAATGACAGACAAAAAATCTGTCGGCAAATTTTCCCAAATATCTTTTGCAAATTTTAACACACCTGTGATTTTAATCTCTGTTCAGTTTTAAGAGCTCAAGTGAAATGGACAAAAATCTCTTTGGTAACACTTTATTTAAAGGTGTTTACATAAGATTGAATAGCAGAATTGAATTGCATGCATAGAAGATAGCATGACATGAAGTGTATCATCAACAATAATGATCCTTTTTTTGATGTTTGTGACTATTGTCATTAAAGGAATATTCCACCCAAACATGAAATGAAGTCAGTCTCGGTCACCCCCAGCTTACATGTAAGCTGGCTCCCTTGGTTTACAGCAACTGCGCTAAGCTAAAGCCAAAAAACGCTGCTCCCAAAGCAGGACAACGCCTGGACGGATTTGAATCAGGTTTTTTTCACTGTTTTAAATCTGGGGGTGACCGAGACTGACTTTGTTTCATGTTTGGGTGGAATATTCCTTTAAAGGAATTATCCGGAGTCAGTCAACACGTAGCCCTGTTGTTTCGCGTTGCTAAGTGCTATCGATAGGTATGAGAACGACAGATTTCCATGCACGGTAGACCGAATAGTGAAACTGCAGCTAATGCTAACTGATTAGGGCATGTGTGTTTCGTTTTCATATGCCCTAATCGGATTGGACCGTTAGCATCTCGCCTGGTCTAATCCGCTTCAATGATAAATGTTAGCTTGGAGTTTAAAAAGGTATCGCCAGACTCAGAGAAGGACTGGATGAACAGGAAAAAGGTATGGCTCAAGTAATTAACTCGAGGGGAGATGAAAAATGAACATATTTCCACAAATGGTGGAGTGTTGCTTTAAGTGTCATTCGTTTTTTGTAATGTTGACACTGTTTCGAGTGCAGACATTACCAAAACCGAATGACACTTGGTGACCAAAAAATGTTTATGGATGTGTGAATAAACTGTATTCTTTTTCTTTCTGTCTCCAGTTCCTCTTTCATAAACCGCTGCGGATCCTCAACCTGCTGATCGGGATTGAGTCCAGCGTCATACTGTACCAACTGTATTCCTTGTTGCGCTCAGAACGGTGGAACCACACGTTATCTCTTGGTCTTATTCTTTTCTGCAACTATTACGTCCTTTTCAAGCTGCTCCGGGACCGCATTGTGCTGGGCAAGGCCTACTCTTACCCTCTCGGCGGCAACAGTACGAGCTTAAAATCCCAGTGAAGAACTGCAGATACCTCAAACGAAATGCCCTCCTTCCATTACCATCCTGTGGGGTGTGTGAACTCAAAATGGATGGAAAGCAATTAGGGTTATGTTGAGTATCTTCCAGGGGAGAAGACTGTGAACTTGCGCATTTTTTTTTTTTTTTTTTTTTTTTTTTTTTGATACGGTTCTATTTTCATAAAATTGTTTATATCTATTTAAGATTATATATTTTATTTTGTATACTGTTACAAGATGGGGGCATTATGACATGTTGCAAAAGCTGCCCCTTTCACTTTCTTGCTGTGTTGCATGGAAGTGGCACAAGGGATTTGGGAAGGGTTTTCAGTCCCATGTGGTGAACATCAACGACCGCTTGCCACCAAAGTTTCACACAGGCTATCAGCATTATCGTTTCTTTGGATCAACCGATCAATCAAAAGAAAAATTGGTGTATTTTTTTGTTTTTGTTTTGTTTTTTTGTGGACGAGCCAGTCACCCATTGCCATCTTCTTTATTTATGAATGCTGTACATATGTTTCATCTGTTGCTGTTTATTACGAGCTTTTGTACCTTTTTTTTTTTTTCCCCAAAAAAACTATGCCTCTCTTGCAGAATTCATTGCTTTCATCTTAAAATTTTTGTTATATGTGGGGGTTTTTTTTTCATCTCAAGGAAACTTTGTGCCAAATTTCAAGTTTGTCTGTTTGGGCCTATAAATTTACAATCTTGAGTATTTGACAGAGGAAGCCATTGTTCCCAGTGCCAATAAACACGTCAACTGCCGTTTGTACCTTTGTTTATTGCGATAGTGATTATCCCATGGATATCCCATGAAATCAACCTTTGAAATATCTTTATGTTTATGGGCATCTGGTAGACAGCAGGGCTGTACAAAATTCAGAATTGAATTGAGAATGACCACTAAATTAAAAGTCAATTCTTTGAATTTGAATTTGATGTATACTTAATGTTAAAGGAGTTATTCAGAGTGAATCAAACCGAAGCCCTGTTGTCTGAGGCTGCCGAGTGCTGTCGATAGATATCAGTACGACAGCAGTAGGTACAACGTAGACCAAATTCGCGAGCTGGCCGCTACCGCTAACTGATAAGGGCATATGAAAACGAAACAAACATGCCCTAATCAGTTAGCGGTAGCGGCCAGTTTGCGAATTCCGTATACCTCCTTTAATGTCTGTACTTCCATTTGGAAGAAAAATATCACATTCTCACTGATAAGGCCAAATTTCTCTGAAATCCACTTGCTATAATGCCAATTCAAATTCAATTCAACTTCCTGTAGGGCGGAGCCTATTCAAATTCCAATTGATCCATTGAATTGAATTAGATTCTAAAATTCAGTGTTTTGCACAGCCCTGGTAAACACCTTTTTGCAAAGCGACTTACAACTAAAAGCACCAAGTTATAACTGAAAAATGCTTTGCGAAAATGCATGTTAACATGTGTAATAGGCCTACATGATGTCACAGCCTGGCTCAGAACTGGACAAGATTTGGAGGACACTAAGGGTTTGCAGTATAACAAATTGATCATTTATTAACAGAACACTATTCACAAAGTTGTAGTACTACAAAATTAAAGGAAGCGTATGTAAGAAATGTAAATTAATCATAAAATGGCCCTGATATATCACAAGACATTAAGGAATCATGATCATTTCAAATACTTTTATCACTGACAACCGTAATCCAGCCTGAATATTTCTTAGAAAGTGAATTTGCAGTCCTCAACTTCTGTTGACGTTGACATTATGTGTTTACTATGTATTGTGTGTTTTGGCCTTTTCCGCCTCCATAAATCTGATGCTGGCACCCTAGCTGGCAACCTCTTGTTTGGGAAGAGGGGAAGAGGAGGAGAGGGTACTATTCTTTGTAGTACAGTATTTTGAATGTGATTGCTGTAGCCTATCAGTTTTGGCCACAAACTTACATACTGTTCCTTTAAGGAAAATAAAAACGATGGTCTGGAGCAACCCTAGCCAGCGTTAGGCCTGCAATCAGACAGGCACAGAACAGAACGCCAATGTTGGGTAGAGAGAGAGCGAGAAGACTGGCAGCCCTGCTCTTTCAAACAGTCAGCCTCCACCAGGTCTGGGTAGACCAACCAGCAGGAGGCCAGGCTTCCTCTCCCAATGCCACCTGTTAGACCCAAGACACAACGGAGGGCCACCTGGTGCCCTGGTGACGCTCTGCACCACTAAATGGGAGCGATCCCACAGCACCCTACAGGGCCGTGACACTGTGGGCTTATGATGACCGCTCCGTATGACTATGATACTAATCAGTTGCTATGATTACTCTACGAGGTATGCATATGATTTACCTGTTGTCATTTCGCAACAACTTGTCCATTGAGTAGAGTACACATCTTTCCGGTATTCCAAGAATGTGGTGAAGTGATGAATCTGGGCTTCCACTTTGTGCGTAGTTTTTTTTTTAAACCTGCTGCCTTTTTTGGCTGTTGTCTGAGACCCAGAGCTGATTAGGAGGATGTCCTATTCATACATCAGCAATGCTGTCCTCTTTTTTTGTTTACCTTTTCCGTAACACTTTATTTGAAGGGGTCCACATACAAGCCTGTGTAGACATGACATGATATGTATCACAAACATTAATGACACATTAATTCATGTTTCATGACTGGTCTGATTAAGTGTCAGTTGCAAAAACCAAATGACACCAGTCATAAGCATGAATTAAGTATAATTTAATGTTCATAATATGTGTCATGTCATGTTTATAGAAAAGAGAGGAACCGCACACTCTTGACCCTTTTCTATTTGCCTTTCTCAAGTCTTCTCATGTCATGTCATAGAGAGGGTCGAAGTGGAGCTTCCAGTCAGTAATTCAATGATCTTTGATAGACCCCTTAAAATGTTAACATGTAACATTTTCTAGTGCAGCAACTCAAAAAACGAAACAACTTCATTTGTAATTGTGTGTTTGAGTGTGGGCAATACTAAGGGGGTAATAGTAAAGGGTAAAATGTGACATGGTAAGACATGGTAAGACTGTAACACTGTATTACAAGTATTTATTTGGGAATCAAAAATCACACAAAAGAGACGGGTTATATCACAAAAGGGGATTATACTGTATGTCACTGGCATCATTTAAAAGCAACACCACCATCCATTAGCAATATTATTTAAAAGCCAGCAACAGCATCCAAAAAACTTATTTACTACAGATATTTTTAAAAATTATAAAAGTAGATGAAGAAAAAAAATCTACCCAACTTTGTCAGAATCTGTGTTGACATTGGGGAAAGGTAGAAGCAAGGAAATCTACATAAAGGTGTCCTAAGCCTAATGGCTAGGATAGGCCTATATTGTTTCAATTCACTTTTATTTGCATTCAAAGAAATATGTTGTCAGTGATACTCTGGCCATCATTATTTTAATACCTTAAAAATTCTAAAATATACAAAATATGTTTGCTTCTTTTTTTTCAAGGTGGATCTCCTTCGTAATTAATTCGACCCACACAGATGTACAAAAACAACCGTTAAAAGGCTGTCATAATGCTCAAATCTGAGATACCAAAATCTCAATAAATCCTTTCTACTGTACATGCAAACGCTGAAACTTGAGTTTTAAAAATTCCCCCTCTGATGTTTTTTTTTTCTTCTACTTCAAAAATAGCCTGTGTAGACGAAAGGCACCGTTTTTTTTTTTAAATATCACGATATTTAAGAATATCTGCCCACATGGATACATAAGCACCAGATCAGAACTGCGTTTCCCAAAACGTTCTCAAAGTAGTTCTCAAGGTATAGTAAATGGCATATGTTAGGAACTACTTAGCACTAAGAACGTTTTGGGAAACGCAGTCCAGGTGAATCACCTGACATACCTGGTGTTTTATCGCATTGTCGGAAAATAGATCACTATGTTATTAGACATCCTCTTTAGTCATAATTATCTCTTGAGGGCTTATTTGGAGGTACACTGGGTGGCCTGTCCCTGTCGTCATTGTAATTACGACTGGAGGAGCGGTCATCATAACGATCGTCGTATCGATCATCGTAGCGGTCACGTCGGTCATCATAACGATCATCGTATCGATCATCATAACGGTCACGTCGGTCATCGTAACGGTCATCATATCTCTCGCGCCGGTCATCGTAGTCGTCCCTATCAGAGTAGCGGTCATTGCGGCGGCTGTAGTCACTCTGCCGGTCATCATAGTCGCTGCGCTCAGAAGGACGGTCACGGTGTGGTTTGTCGTGGTTTTCCCTCTCGGAATCCCCGTTCCTGTCTCCTTCAGGGTCTCTGTCATGAAAGGCTCCACCTTCTGGTTGTCTGCAATAGCAAGTTTCAAGATGACTTTGGTGCATCTCATCTTAAGATCTAATCTAATACATATACAGTACATCTAATATTAATAATGGTATTTGATTTGTATGTGACAGTGTGTGAGAGTGACATTTTGCAGCACATTTGTTTCAACAGAAACTGCTGTGTGCAATATAATAATAATAATAAATAATTATCTGTGATTCTTGAATGATGGGCAAAATTCAGCCTTACAGCCAAGGAAAATAAGCTTGCAGTTTAACACAACAGGCTAAGTCCGTATTAAACGCACACATGTAGGAGTCTGCTTAGTAGCCTACAACATTGTGTTGTTTCTAGGGCCTAAAGTCATCCTTCTGTGAATCAGCAATGGCACATGATCAGTGAATTGTCCATAACCTTTTTATTTCTATAGCCGTGATTTGTGTTAATATGTGTAAATGGGTGTAACAAATATACAGAGACATACCCCATGGCGTATTCGTCTTCCGCTTTCTTCTTGCGGCAGCAACAGCAGTAGATTATGATGAGCAGAACGATGCAGGCTGCGGCTACACCTCCAATTATGCCAGCAGTCATACCCACGTTCATAGAGGCTGGAGGAGGAAGTGTCAGAGAATGTTATGAATAGGGAAGAGGGATGTGCAAGTACAAAAAATCACATATTTTCAGACAGTATTCAGAAATCTTTGCTGCTTTCCCTATGTGACATATTTTGGAAATGTGTGTCCCAGAGCAGTCTTTTTTAACTTTCTTCTTTTAGGGAGTGGGGTATTGTCCAAGTCTGCTATGGTGAGCGCTCATACAATCTTCCATTTCTTTTGGAAGGTCTTTTCTACTGGTGCTAACCCCATTCCTGTCCTCTTCCCTTTTTACATGGAACGTTTAACTTGACTTAACTTCTCTTTCCAAACTACCTTTGATGAATTTGATGTAGGCTTGTGCCATTATTTATTTATTTATTTATTTTTTAATTTTTGATAAACACAAACTTAAATGAAATTCACAATCCACCTCCACAGTCAACTACAGCAACTCTTTGTTTGCTCTAGTAACACATAGCCTACTTTGAAAACCATGACAAAATACAGCCATACTGAATCTAAAATGCCTTAGCAACTAAGTAACTGGGGTTTAAGAACAAATTTCTCTGTAGGAATGCCTAGTCGGTCCATAATTCATTATCATAACACTTAGGACTAGTCTTGTTTCTTCATCTTATCAAAACAAAAGCTCATTATATAACTCCAAAAAGAGAAAATAGCATCAATCTTACGTGGCATGACAGAGAGGGTGATGTTGCATTTGGCTGATCTGATCTTGTTGGCAGAAGTACAGACGTAGTAGCCAGATGTCTCCATGGAGATATTAAAGAGGGACAAAACTCCATCAACTGGAAAAATAGGATGTTGTTTGTTGGTGTAGTAAAGGAAAACACTTTCACATATACTGTACTTATTACCTACTAACAAAATGGGAATTAACAGGGAAACAACCATGACCATTAACACAAAAAAGCAAGCCTGTAGTGAGAATACATTTGCATTGTTAGCTAATTTCAGAAACGTAGAAAAAATCCCTCACACTGACCATTTCGCAAGTTACTTATTTTACTTATTTGCGAAATGTGCAGGATTTTTTTTCAATATTTCCTGTGACCGGACTTGGTCATTTCCAATGCACCTGCCAGCTAAAAGAGGTGTGCAAAAAGCTTTTACACAGTGAACTGTTAGCAAATTTGAATTGGAGCTTATTAGCTATGATACAGCCATGTGGTAAGTAGCTTCTGGACATAATGGCAAGGGGCGGGCTTAATCATTCACAACCAATCAAGACGTCTACATTAAGTCAACTGTTGTGCGTTCAACTGTGGACATGTCCTTCTGGGTAAAAAAATACAACTACAGTACAATTGTGTCTTTGATGTGCTTCTGCTTCTGAGAGTTTCATCCTTCAATTGAACTTCAAACTACTTACACCTTTCAAAATGGGAGGTTAATGTTAATCACTCATTGCCAAACCTTTACTTCCCCAATCTTCACTGATGTGGGTCTGATTCCCAGGAAAGAGAACTGATTAACTTCAACATAAATTAACACTTTAAAGGGGACATAGATTAATATCGGAGTATTTTGCTCTCCGATGATAAAATAAAATATATTCAACTTTAATTTATCAAAAATAAACTCCATATAACAAGGCATATTTTACAAGCCCAATTAAAATCAATTATATTCACGGGGTATTGAAATGGTCTTTTTGGCTAAACAAAATTGTACTCTCATTGGCAACCGCAACTGAACTATTACTTTGTGCTATTTGACAACACATGTAGGCTTTGATCTAGTTGCCCATGTTTTAGTGGCTATTTCAATATCTCCTGTGAAGGAGGGCACAAGGAGGAGGGCCTCTTGTTCATGACAGCTCTTTGGCTATGCACAACCTCTCCTAATTCATGAGTGTCTAATTTGACACATAAAAACATAGCCTACCGTCAGTAGCTTTTGGGGGGTTTGGTCGGGGTACATTGTTGACATTATGGCTTTGCCACTTGTACGTGGGTGGGGGTGACCCCTCCTCAGACGCACAGGTGAGTTTGATGTCCTGGCCGTACTCTGCCTTTCCCTCGATCTTACAGATGGGTGGGGATGGAGCCACTGAGGATGGAGGGGGAAAAGTCAAATTGCAGCATGATGCCATTTTGACATGCACAAGAAAATGCTTAGCATTGCCTGGGTTGGCTATGACTTTTTGTTGTTACTTCATTATTTATTCATGTCTATTCTGTTTACTATTATAGTACAAGAACAAATAAAGACTTTAAAATAATTTATCTACTGTGCCACTGACAGTCAGAGCTTAGAAACTCTTCGTTTTCTACGTCCTCATCAGCTAGCATTAGCTGTTAGTTGGCTATTTAGTCAATTTTCTCATTCTTTTTCCTACTGACAGCACTCTGCAACCTCAAACAACAGGAGTACTGAATGATGCAGTAGGCATTATTTGTCTTACCTAGTACCACTAGTCTGGTAGTGGCTGCTAGTGTGCCTTCATCGTCACCTGGGATTTGGACCTTACACTCAAAGCGTTTGTTCTCTGCAAGCGTTATGCTGTTCAGCTTTAAGTTAGCTTTTCCAGTGGCAAGGTCATGCTCCAGTCCAGCTCTGCCCTCATACACTCCCTTGATGTCAAGTTGATTGATAGAACCAAAGTATGTCAGTACGGTAAGCTGTGGGGTAAAAACAAGGTAAAAATGATCAGACACAGAAAGGGTCTCAAAAAGGTGGAGTGTGATGATGTTAATTAAAGCCCCACCAAAGCACATTTTGCCCCCTAAAGCCTGAAAGTGTAATTTACCATTACCAGTGCCGTAAATCAGCATTAATATTCTGTGTGTGCAGAGGTTTCAAGCTGTCAAAGTATCAAAGAGCCCAGAGGTAGCCTACTTACTAACAGATACTGAAACATGCAAACAGCATAAGGATTATGAAAAATTCACTACATCTTTTTCGTAGGTTTTTTTGCCAGAATGTAGGAGGCTAGAATTTCAGACAACAAGACATTATCTCATTAACAGTTATACTTTCATGATCGAAATAGCTAACCAAACCCACAAATAGCTAAACAGCTCTTTGACACACAGCACCATGTAAACCCAGCTACTGTTCATCAACTCGAATGATTATGATATGAACTGAAGAGCTGCGAATTTTCATGATTACACGATTATTGTGATTATATGGGTAATATCTGCCATCATCATGTCAACTTATCTTGGTAAATGCATTGATGGAATACATGCCAACATTGGAAATAACTTAGTTTTGCTTTGTTGTTAAATACATTTTTTTTTAGAAGTCTTGTGTTTTATACAGCAGTCTTACTGTTGCATCTTTTCTTCTCCTCATCCAGATTGTATCTATTCAAAATTCCCATTCAAGTAGATGATTGTCTCTCAAGCCATGATGGAGAATTTTAAGGCACTGATTTATGGTATTTACGGTAGCCCTCTTAGTGCTGTTACTTAGTGCTGTTTTGGCCGATAGAGGGGAGCAATGCTTTTGAAAGAGGCGTCATTAATCATGATGTGGCATATACACTGTATTATAAAAAATATTCATATGAATTTAAGTGCCATCCTATTCCTAATCCATAGGGTTCAATATGATAGGTCCACCTTTTGCAGCTATTACAGCTTCAACTCTTCTGGGAAGGCTGTCTACAAGGTTGAGGAGTGTGTTTATAGGAATTTTCGACCATTTTTCCAAAAGCGCATACATCGCATCAGATGCAGTGGTGTAAAGCATGCCGCCACTGGACTCTAGAGCAGTGAAGACGTGTTCTCTGGAGTGATGAATCACGCTTTTCCATCTGGCAATCTGATGGACAAGTCTGGGTTTGGTGGTTGCCAGGAGAACGGTACTGCATTGTGCTGATAGTGAAATTTGATGGAGGAGGAATTATGGTGTGGGGTCATTTTTCAGGAGTTGGGCTTGGCCCCTTAGTTCCAAAGAAAGGAACTTTGAATGCTTCAGGATACCAAAACATTTTGGACAATTCCATGCTTCCAACCTTATCGAACAGTTTGGAGTGGGCCCCTTCCTGTGCACAAAGCAAGGTCCATAAAGACATGGATGACAGAGTCTGGTGTGGATTAACTTGACTGGCCTGCACAGAGTCCTGACCTGAACTCGATAGAACACCTTTGAGATGAATTGAGTTGAAACAGAGACAGCCTTCGCGGGGTGTGACCCCACCAATGCGCTTTTGGAGGAATGGTCGAAAATTCCTGTAAACACACTCCTCAACCTTGTAGACAGCCTTCCCAGAAAAATTGAAGCTGTAATAGCTGCAAAACGTGGACCATATTGAAACCTATGGGTTAGGAATGGGAAATGGGATGGCACTTAAGTTCATGTGAGTCAAGGCAGGCAAGCGAATGCTTTTGATAATATAGTGTATTTGACATTAAAACGATTTTGGAAGTATTATTTTAAAGTGGTAAATGATCTTTGGTGGGGCTTTAAATGCAGTGAATATCTCCTCAGTGTCCATTCTAAATGTTTCAAAAGAGAATCTGTACAGTATAACCTAGTATTATTCTTCAACTGTTTTTGATTCAGACAGCCTACGAGTGTGTTATACATATTTTCTTTTGACAAAGATGATACTTACTAGTAAGTAATCATCATGACTCAGATCATGGCTAGTTCATTATTAAGATTATATCAGTAAAGGCTTAATTAATCATGAGCAAAATAAATTGTGAATACATCCCTAACAAATAATTGATATTGGCTAACACATGCCTTACAAGTCACTAATACAGGCAGGTATTAATGGTTAACATGTGAACCCTAAAATAAAGTGTTGCCCATCTAATTTATGTCAAATACGTGCTATAAAGTGTTACCTATATTCCTTTTGTGTTACTTAGGCTATATGTCACAAATTCATGGACAAATGTACCTCTTTGGCATCAGTTCCTTCCACCGTCCATGTTACAGTTCCGTGCTTTCGATTAGCTGAAGTAGTTTTAAATGTGCATGGCAGAGTGATGTTGTCCCCACGTGCAAACTCATACATAGGCTGGGGAATGGTCACCGTTATGGCCGTGGCCACAGAGAGTCCTGCAATTCAAACAGTATAGACATCAAATAGAATGACAGTGCATCATCCAATGGAAACTGCTAAATCAGGTGCCTCTGCCAAAGGACAGATAGGCTGATAGGTTTTCTGAAATGTGGTGTTTGCAAATATGCAAATGAGACCATGTCTACTGAAATCTGCGGTAATTTGCATAGGCTATATTTCTTGAAAACAAACAATAAAAGTCAGGTTCAAAATAGGTGCATTTTGCTAATATATTGGATCTCAAAAGTTTTTTAAAAGGGAATATTACTGTAGATATCACTCTCTATCACCACAATAATTAGGCAGGAGTGAAAAAAAATGGTATTCTGCATGCATAGATCCTTATGCAACTAATTTGCTGAACAGTAGGCCTATTTTCCTAAACCTTTATGTGGAAACCTTCAGAATATGGTTATGAACAAAACTGAAACATTTTTGCCTGTTGTGTCCTTTAGAGAAGGCCTGACACAATGTACTATAGGTAAACAGTGTTGGAAGTACCACCTGTGCAATACATGTGGTGTCTTTTTCCCTGAACAGTACAGGGAAAACAAAAAAGTATTTGGTTCACCAAACAATCTCATTCCCCAAAATATGGCAAATATCAATATTGTTTTGGACTGCATAGTATTTTCAGATTTTTGTAGTGATCTAAAGTGATCTAAATCCCCCCAGTAAATATTTTTCTATCCAATATGTCAGCAAAATTTTGTAATTATTAATCTAGCCTAATATTTTGTTTAAATTTTGTTTTTTTAGAAATGTAGCCTATGCAAATTAGCAGTTTTAAGTAAATATAGTATAATTTACATATAAACATGCAATGCCAAAGATCTTTGCCTTAATCTGAATAAACAACTGGGCAAGTTTCAATTTGATATCTCTTAGTATCTCCCAATGGCAAAATGCATTGGAATTCTGCTACCTTTGACCTGGAAAAAAATTATGTTCCACTAAATTGCTGAAGGTAGATCTATAATATACAGTACGATCCAGTAGGGTATTATGATCAATAAAAACTATGAACCATTACTATTGTAATTTGTTTTAGCCTATGTGTGGCCCTTTTTTGAGCTAATTTGACCGGCCTATACACCAACGTTAACGTTCACACAACAAAATAAAAATTGTTACTGGGATTAATTTACAGATCAGGTGATTGGTTATGACAACGTTCTGAAAAACACTACACCACCCAACAGCCTAAAGTGCAAAACAACGTAAATCGAAGCCTTTGATTGATTAAAGAGTGCCGTCACTTGTCACTTGCAAAGAAACTTTGTGGCACGAATCTTAAATCTTGCTCACCGGTAGTAGACAAACATGGCGGCCAGGAAGTTAGGAACGATCAGGTCAAACATGTTTATCACGCATTTAAAACTGAATCTGCTCACAGCAAACTGTAGGAAGTTAGTCATTATGATGTTCTCAATTTAATAAGGGGTTTGGAGAACTATCATTGAGTTATAAATGCTGTTTATTGATCAATTCGCAATGATGTATGGCAATGCCATGATTGTAGTTCCTTTACCCGAGAAGACAAAATTCTGTACGCAGTCTTGTACCTTTACCTTTTTTAGCTTTTTCATTATTTAATTCACTCTGACTGAAAGATTACACGGTCATTACCCATCACGTAGCTGGATAGAATGAGTCAAGGATGAAAACGCTTTTAAACGTGATTGTCACAGAGAAGTCAAAGGTAAACTCGAAGCCTTGGAACCATTTCCTGGTGCGATGACGCAGTCTCACAGACCAACTCTATTAGACGCACTGCATACCCATGTGTTTTGCTGTTGTTAGGAAATCATAAAGCTAACCGCATAACTATGGCCATGTCAGTGCTATAGAACTTGGAAGTGATGTTTGAATGAATGTTATTCCTGTTCCTCAATGTCCAGCAAAAGTCAAGAGCGGCTGTTTTAAATACACATTTTAACAGATTCCTTACCGACGTGGGTGTGCGTGTGACGGCATGTTGTTGCAAGCTCAGCGAACTTTAACCAATGTGTATATTGTTGAGCTGTTACAGCCTAAGTCCTTTGAATGGTCAGAGTTTTGCCACCGCGACATGAGGCTTTTTGAGTCTATCCAGCAATAGCACTGTGAGCAGGCTGTGCTAGATGGAGAGTGGCTAGAGTTGGAGTTTTTGCTTAATTTAACAATATCTTCGTTATTTTTTGTCCAAAAACAACCAAACTTTGCACTGTATTCACACATGCCATTGGCAAGACCCATACAAAATTTGAGCATGTTGGGTCGGTTGGATGAGTGGTTCAAGAGCTATGCGTGGAACAGACAAACAGGAGGACATACAGGTCCTTCTCAAAAAATTAGCATTTTGTGATAAAGTTCATTATTTTCCATAATGTAATGATAAAAATTAAACTTTCATATATTTTAGATTCATTGCACACC
>JASCQY010000077.1:59307-70779 GCA_030264315.1 Sardinella tawilis | reverse complement strand
TGTGTGTGTGTGTGTGTGTGTGTGTGTGTGTGTGTGTGCGTGTGTGTGTGTGTGTGTGTATGTGTGTGTGTGTGTGTCTGTGTGTGTGTGTGCGTGTCAGAGAGACAAAGAGCAAGATCGAGACTAGTGGTGTACAGTATGTGTGTGACTGTTTATATGTGAGTGTGTGTATGTGTGTGTGTGTGTGTGTGTGTGTGTGCGTGTGTGTGTGTGTGTGTATGTGTGTGTGTGTGTAAAGAGAGAGTTGAGAACAAGAGAAAATGAGATTGCGAGAGAGAGTGAAAGACAAAAAAAAAAATCGGGGGGAAGCACCAGGCAGCCGAGCCAGGCAGATTATTCCTCTAACCCTCCTTTCTCCGAGCGAGCCTTGTGTGTACTCCATGAGGCAAGATAGCATGTATTAGTGACAAGCCGTGCGACAGGCCCCGTGTTCAACAGAGCAGAAAATGAGGCAGGAAAACAAAAGCCAGAGTGTAGAGGGTAGAGTGTTTGTCAACTGAACGCAGCCGTGGCGACTGGGTCAGAGAGCAGGTAAACACAAGTAAAGCGCTGTGGCTCCGTGTGGACAAAGACGTGTGTGTTGAAAGGGGAGGTGGGTGAGGTTCTGTGCTTTCTGCTTGTGTCTTCCTAAAAGCCCAGTGATTGGTGCTGGCAGGTGAGGTGTTGGGAGACGATGGTGGGTGTGTGTGTGTGTATGGGAGTGGGGGTGTATGGGTGTGTGTGTGTGTTTTTGGGGGGGAGGGATATGTGGTGGAGAGGAGACCCAAAAGCGGATGGCAAACAGAATAAAGGATCATCTGTGAAACTCTGAATCAACCTGAGGGAGGCAGCTCTAGGAGAGGTCAGGGGTCAAAAAGACTATGAAAGAAGAGAATTCTGAAGGAACTGAAGGACGAGGGGCAAGAGCACTTCAGCACGAGAGCTCATGTAAAACTCACTGCCTACAATCGTGGAGCCGAGCCAGACGGTAAAACTGCAACACCTAAAATTTTCGCCCCGGGAGCCAAAAATGCTGTCTTTAAACACACTGAAAAGAAAACTGCTGATTAAATCAGACATATTTATGTGATCCGTTTTGTGCTCGTGTGCATAATAGTTAGCAGTCTTTCTAGCCTCTCAAAAGAAAACAAATGCACAATTAAGCAAAAGAGCACAATAGAGGGAGATCCTCCTACGGTATCTTTGGCCAGTGTAATGCTATCGCTGTAATATGACGTTCTGCTAGAGGTGAACACAAACTAAAAACAAAGGCTTCCGAGATGCCCCCCTCCCTCAGGCGTCTCTGCTAAACAGCTCCCTCGGTCGACATTCATTATACGCTGCGTTGTGTATGTCAAAGTGACTGACAAGCATAGCCAGGAATTTTTGCAAATGGCTCTCCGTGGTACAAGCCGGTTCAGTGAAAATGTTCCCTTTCACTACGGTGGGTTCACTACATATAGGGAGGCCACATTTTGTTGTCATTGTGCCTATGGAAACACATTTAGTTGCTAGTAAAGACCTTTTTTCTTATCTCCTGTTTTTTTTTATTCGTAATTCATGTCCCGTCTTTTACCTGCTTCGCATTGTATTGTATTCTAATTATTGGTGTATTGTTGTTGTTGTAGCTTGAATGTTAATCCTTTTTTTCTGCAAGATGCTTTAGATGAAGGTGTCTGCTAAACGCTTAAATGTACTGTAAATACAAATGCAAATGTAAAGGATACATGAGACAAGCTGTACCCTGGTTAGGATTAGGACATGAAAGTGCCAAGATTAGCCTTTAAGGGCCTCTGTTTAAATTTGTCTCGGGGAAAAAAGATAGTTGCAATGATTGTGAATGTCTGAATTGCATTTGATGGCAATGCCAATGTAGAACTCAGAGCGCAAATTCTGCTTCGGTGTTCTGCCTAGCAACACCCACTCGGCTGTTTTGAAACCTATGGCCTATTGAGATTCATTGCTTAAAGAGCTCTTATTTACAATTATGGGATATTCCCAATGACTAGTCCCTGTCCACACGTAATTTTTTGTCTACACACTGAAGAAAACATGGCAAGTTTAGATTTGCACTTAACAAAATAACGGGATCTTCGAAGCTGGAAAAAGGTGCTGTACTGTGTGTTCTTAAAATATCTGTTTTATTCTTTATAAATGAAGGGAGGGCAGAATGTCTGAAAATAATGACTGTAAAATAAGGAAATGCTTGACACTCGCACATAATAAAGGGGGCAACAGAACGCACATCAAATAAACAAAAGAAAGGCAGGGACTGACACGAGGCAAGATCAGAGAGGAAGCCATGAAAAAAAAGACACTTGAAGCGCGTAGCCCAACCCAGTGAACTTTAAAGCCCCTGAGTCTGAGTCATGTTGCGGAGGGATTAGGATTATCTACCAGGGAGAGTAATAATCAAATGTTGACACACAAAAATTCTAAATGAATTAAAAAATAAATGAAGACTTGTGTGTAAGCGAAAGTGTAGATTTGTACACTTACAGATACATCGTTCCAGAACTTGGCTACATCAAAGTCATTGGTCCGGAGGAACTCAGAAAACCAGGCGACGGATCTCTTGCTTCCTTTGTCTATGGTTTCATCTCTCTCAAAGTTCTCGTTGTGTTTGTTGACAGAGTAATTTGTCAGGTGCATGTACAGTTGGCTCTGTGAGAGGAGACAGGGGTGATTAATGCTTATTTAACACTATCAGTTTTCATTAATCATTTTTAATGGCAGATGATGTCCCAACAACAGCACCAAACAAAAAAAAAAACAAAACAAAAAAAAAACATTGAAAAACATTGAAAAGTAGGGAGAAAAAAAAGCAAAAACTGACAGAAACACAGAAGCGGTCCAAAATGGTGGCAGCTCCATTAACTCCATACAGCAGCATGGTGCCATTCACTTCCCTGGCACACCTGATGGCTTGACGGCGCACTAAGGCCTGGGACACGTGTGACAAGGTTTATCCGAGCCGCGCCCCCCAGGGACCCCGAGGCCCCTTAATATTTGATAAGACAGCTGCTCGGCACAGCTGGCTAGGTGCCTGCCTGCTTGTATGGTGGTCTATCTCTGTCTGTCTGTCTGTCTGTGGGTCTCACCAGGTTGGTCTCGCTTGGCGAGTGGTATTTCTCAGTTCCCATCCGGACCAGGCCGTCGTTGTAGAGGAAGATCCGCAGCGGGTCGCAAGAGGTGACCAGGATGTACATGCGCAAGTCAAACTTGTAGCCCTCCATCAGGAAGGGTTTCTCCAGGTACTCCTGCACAATAAAGTGGTCTTGGCTTGGCAGCTTCTCGCAATTGCGAATCAAAGAAATCCTGGGGATGGATAAAATTTGTAGAACACAGGAAATAATTCAGTGCACAATATAATTTCCTCACATAAACAGTATGAGATATCCTGAGAGAGAAAAAATATTTATCCTGGTAAGTGTAAAATTCCGCTTATGTTCAAGTCCTTGTGCTCCTTCCACTATTTAGTGAATGCTTGGGAGTTTGGAGAAAAACCAAGCAAGTGTGACTGTGTGGCTGTTCATATAAAATAACAAAAAAAAAATCTAATGCTAATAACCATTAAATGGAAACTCAATTAGCTGCTTTTATTGCTTTCCTGTGTATTCAGCAACCACACTGAATATAAACACTGAATGTTCAACCGCAACTATGGCTTTGAATCTCCACACTATTGAGAACACACGAAAAAAAAAAAATCTGTTTTACATGTGCAAGAAGCATTTCTTTTCGCTGAGGTGCCCACACGTCTTGCTCACACCCCCAGTTATTACAATGGCAGGAATACTCAAGCGATGGCGGCACACTGATAGCACAGAGATCTACATCCAAATAAACCCCGCCAGAATGTGAGTCTGAAACACACCCGCATCTGAACTAACCCAGATCCATTGTCTAGCACTGTGTGTTCTTCTCTAAGCACGTTTTAATTTTTAGTTCAACTGGAGTGATTTCCTTCCTTTCAGTTCTGGCTGTCTCGATGGGGCAGACAATACAAATGTGACAGAGAGGGCATAAATATGGAGAGGCTTTGATGTGGACAGGGGTGAAATTGTTTGTAGGTGTAGCGGTAAATTAGACGACATGATTGATGAGCGTTGATGTCAGGTAATCAAACCCTACTCTGGCAGGCGGGTTAATGTGCCACCAATGGGGGGTTTGTATTTAGGCCTGACACTTTTTAACAAGCTTCGGTTCAGACACAAACAATAACTTCATTTAGTTTTCAGACTGAAAATGAATTACGGAGGGGCCATAACTTAATTTCCTGCATCACACTGTGCGTCTCGCAAATTTAATCTCCGACATCCTCCTCCGACTGGCCAAGCTAAACTCATCATCTTTCACTTTCTTAATGCATCGTAATAATTTAGCCTTTGCTAACTTTTTATTTTGTAATAAATTTGGGCACACGGTAGTCCAGGACTAGTGGAGGAAGGAACAGCTGAGGGAATATGTATATGAGAGGAGGACCAAGGCTTCTCCACTGCAATACTTCCATCTATTGGCACCTAAGTGAATTACAGCCCAAATAACGGTTGTTTGTTTTATTCATGCCCAAATCCTACAGAGTGTGTTTAATAACGGTTCCCAGACAAAGGTTTGGCAACTTTCGACTTTCATGCTTTCTCAATGGTGTTATGGAGGACCATTCAAATCCACATTGAAAAGACAAAGAAGAAAAAAAAAAAACAGTGAGGAAAAATCTGTCTGAAATGTTTGGCCTTGTAATGACAACTACGGCTTAACCATGCTGTCACGGTAGTAAGCCAACGGGCCTTTTGGAGTGATACAAAGAATAGCAACAACAACAACCAAAAAAAAAGAAAAAAAAGAAATAGAAAAAAAACCCTGGTGCAGAAGAAAAGGCACTATTTATAGTCTGGCCAGGTCTCCATGGCACTGGATAAGGTGACTCAATAATCACATGCGGCTCCTTCGGGGAACGGACTACCTGCTATGGCTGCCCTTGCACTGGATTAATGACTATGAAGGGGATGGAAATGAGGTCTGCTATGAGAATCGCTTTTGTGTTGTGCCAGAATTTCTCCATTTGGAAGCCCTTTATCCCACCCTACAACTCACACACACACACACACACACACACACACACACAAATACAGACTGCTTTCCATAGCTTATGTCAGGCCCCAATCTCTCACACCAGTGGCAATATGCAGCAGTTGGGCTTGCCAGCACCACGGGGCCAGACGGCTCGTGGGTCCTCGCTGACCTACCCGTGACCCATGGCGCCGTTAGCTGGCTTCACGATGAATGTCTTCTGCTTGCGCTTTCTCCGCAGCTCCTTCACGTAATTCTGGAACTGCGTGTACTCGGCAGGAAAGATCCAGGTCTTGGGTATGAAGCTGTACTCCTGAGGCTGGAATTTAATCATTCTAAGTGCAAAAAGAGGGAGAGAGAGAGGGAGAGAGAGAGAAAGAGAGAGAGAGAGAGAGAGAAAGAAAGGTGTCTACGTGATGAGGCTGGACATAATAAAATGATCCCAGATGGTTTGCTAGTCAGATGGTCAAAAACAGGTAAGCCAATATCCCCACTTTAAATTACTTGCTGTTTAATCCTCCATGCCTACTTACTTGGACATGTTTCTTGCCAAGCAGTCTTTCCGGCAAATTTCCCCCATCCCAGGGAAATGGTTGATTCTCTACAATAAAAAAGAAATAACAAAGTTGGCAGGGGCATTACGCTATACACCTTCACCTTTAAACAAAAAAAAGGAGGGGGGGGGGGGGGGGGACGAGGTGAGATTACACACTTCTGACATTTATGCCCAATTATGGACTCAAAACAAAAGGTGATTGCAAGACCTTGCCTGACCCTTATTTAGTTTACCACATCGTTTTAAATTAAAACAAGAAAACGGACGATCAATCTCAACTCCAGGGGCCAAGGTAATTGGTTCTGCATCAGGGACCCCGCGATTGTAAGTAGTGACAGATGAATGAATTGCATTGAATGTTAGGAGGAAAAAAGGCTGTTTCTGTATTCTTTGACCAAATGAGGTAGAACAGTGCAGTTAATTAGGCTCGTATGAACTGTGGCTTGACAGCAAACTTCCTGAACACAGAAAAAAAAAGAAGGAAAAAAGGGAGGGAAAAAAAACACATCAAACAAAAATGTGAAAGGAATTCATGATAATATACCCAAGATGGTTACATTGAAGATTCATGAATGCATTTTTATGTGAGGTCTAAAAAAAAAAAAAAAGTCGCATATACATTATATCAGGACAAAGAAAATCTCACATACAGTACTAAAGAACACATTATTTCTTTCCCTAGTTGAGAAACAAAAAATAAAACAAAATAATACTACTCATCCAATTCATGAGCACAGATCATACAAGTTTAGGGCCCCAACGAACATGCAGCTTTAGCCGTGAAATGATTTCATCGATTGCTGCTGCCCCATGTAATTACATAGCCCTTGAAGAAGATGGATGGCACAGGCAGCCCATGTTACTGAGAAGGTCAAGGCTGCCTGTCCCAGGAAAACCAAATGCATCCAGATTTATACGGCGGTTTGGCTGAAAACACACACACACACACACACACACAAACACAAACACAAACACACACATACTGTTGTAATATTCAAGGTCCATTCTGTTTTTAAGGTCTGTCTGCTCAAAGACGCGTGGGAGACAACACGCTTTCTGTCGGAGAGGTAGAGGGCTGGGACACATTCAGCCCCTTCTCCTTTGTCTTGATTTTTTACATCTTTCTTTCTTTCACTGATTCCCTTTCTATTTTCATCCTTCCCTATCTTCTCCCTCACTCTCTCTCGCTCTCTCTCTCTCACACACACACACACACACACACACACACACTCTTAGCCTCACTTAATTTGTCTTTCAATTTGGCTCTGAATGTCCTCTTATGATCACACATTTCTTTCCCTCACACACACACACACACACACACACACACACACACACACACACACACACACACACACACACACACACTTTGACGGTCCATCCCAACTTGCTTCTGAATTTCCTCTTACGATCACACTCCCTCTCTCTCACACTCTCTCTCTCCCCCTCTCTGTCTCTCTCTCTGAGAGATGTCACATCCAGGGGGGCTCGTTTGCTTCTGTCTTGTCCTATCATGGGACAACGCCTTCAGCTGCTCTGCTCACCTCACATGACATGGCACACAGTTCCCCACTCCATGCCGTCGTTAATCACATGCAGATGTGACTCGGGACACTCAGCACCTTTAGCCAGAGCTGCTAAGAGGCTCCACAACCTGGTGAGAAGTCTGCCTGCCTGCCTGCCTGCCTGCCTCCAAAGTCAATGGATGGGAATGAGAGCTTACTGTAGATTTACACTGGCTGAGGAAATGGCGTATCTCCTCAATGGCAGTGGGCTATTCCATGGAAAATAGACCTTTTGTCACGTCCACAACAGCAATAAAATGTCATGGTATTTGTATGATGTGAAAAGATTTTTACATTTTTTTTCATTCAAGTTCTGCAACAAAAAAAAACAGCAAAGGCTAAAATTTTATGTAATCATATACACCATATGTATACAAATATGTGCCAATCTAATGTTCGGTAAAATTTACACACATCTAATTTATTACACTTCTGAGACATGGAACATGGAGCTTATGATAAAACAAAACACGCATTTGCTTTGGTTTCCAAAGCAAACAACACACTGGACAGCAGCAAATAATTGAGTTAGTGTTCCACACAGCCACCCGCTGCTCAGTGGTTGTTAATGATGTTTTATGTTACCTGGTAGTTCCTGAGCTCAGCTATTTTTTCATGCTGTACAGCGGAGTCACTCCAGATGAGGTTGGCTGTTTCGTCCTCGTCCCGGGTCTTCAGGAAAGCCATCTCACTAATTACCACACGCACTGAAACAAACAACAAGGCCAAGAAGCAGGGGAGAGAAGTCAGCCACGTCACCCAGTTTCGCCAGGATGGAGACACCTCGCTTCACTGACTACAACCTTTAATGAGTCCCACTAAATGAGCCTTAATGAGATCATCTTACCTCACACACGGTAGTGACTTAGTGGAATCTTACCTGAAGAATAGTGTCTGAAAAAAAAATAATGATTAAAAAAAACTATGATAACTGACAAGAGATAACTCCCATCGGTGGTGAAATGTTCCTGAATGCCCTTTAGTTATTCAAAGATGGACCGCAGTATGGAAAAAATTGGTTAAATATCTCACAGATCAAAAGGCTCTGGGCATTTACTAGAGGCGCTAAGACTCCAGTGCAATCATTCGTAACATTTTTTTTCCAATCCAGAGATAAATTAATGTCTTATAATGTATTCAATAAATCCCCACGGAATGGAAAACATGAGAGATAGGTGGCCAACACGTTTAGACATTAATCCAATAACTATTCATTATTCAAGATCTAATGAAAAATTAATCTGCCCTGACGAAACAGGGTATTAATTATTTCTTGAGTCCTCTAAACCTGAAGATGTTATACCTAATACAGTATAATTGCACCTTTGCTTCAGGAATCCATATCAAAAGTAGCAAGCACGTACTCAAACTCAAACTTCGGCTTCAACTTCTTCAGATCTGCTGCCACGGATGGAGGAGACAACAGCTAGCAGCTAATTAGCGTAATTAGAGATAGCCAGGTTCCACCGCTTCCAACAGCCACCATCTCAACTTGAACACCCGCGCTGGTCATTTATCATTTGCACTGACCCCTTCATCCCTGTGTAGGTTCAATTAACCTCACACTGAGAGTGGACGGTCCAGCAGATTAGACGCCTGTTGCGTTTGCCCCTGGTGGCAGTTGGTCTGCCGCATGCTGCTTATAAACACAATATGGTGGCTGATAAACAACTAATCATTCATAAACGATTGCTATCCATCTTGTTTTTTTGCTTTGTTTTGTTTTGTTTTGTATATCCTAGACTCACCTCTAGAATGTCCTAGTAAAAATTCCAAGCACAAGCAACAACAATGATACCACTGATTACACGTACTTAATAATCATAATCATGCGCATATACTTTTTAGATATAATCGATCCGACTTATTTAATGTAACATACAGTGATACTATACATTACTACTACAATTGTCAAACTATTATTTCCTTTACAACAACATCCTGGCTGGCTACAACCTATTGCCCACTACTTCACCACCGTGATTGTAATGGTAATAATATAACCAAAGATCATGGGATATTCACCAAGATAGAGCAGCATAATTTACAACAGGAGTGAACATGAATAGTTCCGGTCTGCATAAATCGGCACGTCACAATATAAACTTTTACCCGATTTTCTGTATTAGCGATTGAGGGCTCGACTTTGGTCTGCATAAAGGGGGATTTTGCCCCCCTCCCCTTGCAAAAATAGAACACGGAATTTAACGTCCGTTGGTTCCTCTCACTCCGTTTTTACCCTCTCTGATATAACTGTGTGGTACTGGTGTGCTTCAGGACAGCAGCCACCAAAAGATCCTATTTCAAATTTGATTCCGGAAACATTCTGGAACCTATTTCATACCAGGTTCCTGCCTCATTTTAGTACCTAATTAATCCCGCCTAAATGTTTCCTAAAATGTTTCAGCACCTATCTCATATTTGGTTCCTGCCACATTGGCTGAGATGGTTCCCTTCTTCTTCTTTGTGCGGACCTTCCTCTTTCCTGTGTTCTGATAGGCCAGGGCAGATGGCAGATTCACGGGGGATGTTCCTTGATCCTCTGAGAGGGAAAAACAGCACAGAGAAAGAGACAGAATGATGTCAGTGGACAAAGAAACTAAGGAAAGGTCTCCACTCTCAGGATCATTTCAATAAGATGCAGCTGGTGCCACACGTGCACAAATAAAGGCCATTAACATAGAGGGCAAAGGCCTGAAGAAGAAGCATGGGCTTTTGTCTTTTGTGTGAGTGAAATGACCTTGGACTGTCAGATGCAGGCGCAGACAATGACAAAAGACTGACAGACCAGCTCAAACTGTGTCTCTGTGTGCATTCAGGAGTGAGTGGATGCGTGTCAATGTGTGTGTGTGAGTATTTGTGTATGTGTGTGTGTGTGTGTGTGTGTTTGTGTGCCAGCATAAATCTTTGTGCACACATGAATGTGTGAGTCTGTTTCTGTACATCTTTGTGTGAAGTACTGTACAGTGTGTGTATGTGTGTGTGTGTCTCATCAGTGGCAGTCCCCATGCGCTCATGTGCAACTCCAGCGCCCTGCGTGGTGAGGTAATGGTGCATCAGATACCAAAGGCCAAAGGGCCACCTCACACAAACACACACACACACACACACACACACACACAAACACTCACCTCCATTGTCAAGGAGAGATGACTTCTCTCACACACATTCACATACACACAAACACACACAAACACACACCTCCATTGTCGGGGAGAGATGGCATCTCACACGCCGCCTGGTCAGAGGGCGGTCCGGGCCGTCCTGCCAGTCTCCTGGGACTCCGCGGCTGGGCGGCTCTCACGCGTGGCGACGGTGGCGGCGGCGGTGGCTTCGTCTCTTCGGTGCTGTCACTGCTGCAGCAGGCGGGCAGGATCATCGGGTGCCGTCTGCGGCCTCGGGCTCATGGAGGGGAGGGCGGGGAGGTTCCTTCAGTCAGGAGTCAGCGGAGGAGCCACGGGCCAGCAACGCACCCAGCCAGAGCATCCAGGTCCCCGTCACGCGTCTGCTGAGCGAATGAAATGCCTTTAGAGTTTAGATCATTCACTCCAAGTTACTTTTAAATAGAAAGAGCTGCTATGGATCCATGGGCCAGCAAATGCACCCAGCAAGAGCAATGAGCATCCAGGCCCCTGTCACACGTCAGCTGAGAGAATTAAACGCGTTTAAACCATTCACTGAGGTTACTTTAATAAAGAGTGGCTATGATGAGTTGGATGGACTCACACAGTGATCAAAAAGTTATCAAATCAATATCCCAAGTGACTTCTTCCAAATCAATGATCTCTACATGATGTATTATCCAGCAAAACTGGACTGATGAATGTTGTCAAGTGTATAAACTGGCATAAACTGGTGCAATAGATTGGTTTCACTTTTAAGGTCAGTGATGCAATAGTATTTTCAACATCTGCAACATCAAAATAAAAGAAAGTGTGAGGCATTGTCTTGGGCATTATTTAGGTCTAAATTCAATTTTCACGTCAATACATTTTCTCACTTGCTTGCATCATTTTCAAACATGTCTGCACATATTCTGCCAGCACCCAATAAATATCAATGGCTCAGCACGAGATCAAACCTCAACTTTTCAGGCATCTGAAACGCTAAGCGGCTAAACTTAATGAAACATCGTAAGCCTCGAACTGCATCCCAGCGTCTGACCACATCCTGTGACCCCCGCTCCCAACCCCCTCCCCAGTTCCCTCCACCCCCCTCCCGTTTCAGCAATATCCCGCAGCAAATGCACAAGACTGGAGAAGGAGGGGGGGGGGGGGGGGTGTGTAGTGCATAAAGATG